>APFE030946005.1:7524-176144 GCA_000404065.3 Pinus taeda | reverse complement strand
GATTTTTCCTTTTCATCAAGTTAAAATTGCAGAGTATCAATGATCATATTCTTTTCTTCTAAACATGTTTTGAGTCTATAAATCTCTTCATAAAAACCATCCACATCTATAGCATCCATGTGATCATCATCTTCAAAGGCCATTAAAAGTTTATAGTGATTACCTCATCCATCCTCATTGCTATTTGATAGTCCATCACTATCTTCATGAGTGTAATAGCTTTTCTTATTTGCATTCTGTTTCTTGTTCCATGTAACAGGTTCCTTCCCCTTGTCAATCTTATCCTTATGAGGACATTTGGTAGCATAGTGACCTACTCTTCCACAAGCAAAACATTTGAAAGGTAACTTACCTCTAAATCTTCCAGTACCCCGTTGAAGATTTCTGACAAAATTAGATTCTTCTTCTTCTTCTGACACATGTCCTAACTCATAGTACTCTCCTTTGCCTGAAGCCTTGAAGGCAGCTACTTTCCTGTCTGACGGACCTCATTTCATCATTTCATAAGCAGTTAGAATTCCGTGCAGCTGAGATATTTTAAGGTTTTGTAGATTCTCCTTTTCTTCTATAGCAGAAACTTTAGATTCAAATCTAGAGGACAAAGATCTTAGAACTTTTTCAACTACAGCAGCCTCTTTTATTTCTTCACCCAAATTTTTCATATAATTAACAATCTCATCTACATGAAGAAAATAATTAGCCACACTTTCATCATTATACATCTTGAGATTTTCATACTGAATCCTGAGGGTTTGAAGTTTTTCTCGTTTTACCTGATCATATCCTTCATAGCTCAGAACAATCTTGTCCCATATCTCTTTTGCAGATTTAAACTGCATAACCTTGACAAATTCTGATTGAGATAGGCATCCTAATAGAGTATTAACCTCTTTTGCATTTGTTTCATACTTCTTCTTCTCAGCCAGATCTGTAGGAGTTACTGATGGAAACGTATACCCTGTATCTATGATATCCCAAACTTCTATACCAAGAGATTGAAGATAGGCAGTAACTCTTACCTTCCAATAAACGAAGTTTGTCCCATCAAAAATCAGTGGCCTGATTGATGCTTCCCTCTCGTAGTTTCTCATGATGAAAGATCTTCCTTCAAGTGATCAAACTTCTTCTGAAGGATCTGCTCTGATACCAATTGTTGGAAATAATACTGAGAGGGGGGGGGTGAATCAGTATTATCAAATTCTTTTCAATATGACTTCCTGATTTATACTTAATTTAATCCTCAGATATTGATCATTAACTTGTATGTCAGTACCATATAATAATGAGCATGAAACAATAAAAACAGGTAGTCACACCAAAGAACACCAGATATAAGGTGGAAACCCAATGTGGGTGAAAACCACCTGCTGCAATATGTCTCTATCTTCTTTCAATTAGAAACTTCTTTTACAATGATTTTGTACTGGTGCAGTCCTTTACCAGTACGCAGGCTGCAACCTATAGAGAGCTACAACTCTCTCTCGTTTTCCAGTCTCCCCTGGAAGGGAGCTACAACCCCCTTACTTCTTTAAGGACCACGTTTCATTAATTTTCAAACTGGATCCATGGACATCAAATAGTCATCAAGTACATGCAAATCACCCAATCTCCTTATACAATCAACCAATGAATCACCCAACTCTTCAGAATGCTGTAAATAGAAAAGTAATACCGGAAATCGAAACCCAGAATTCTGTTGCAATAGATAAAAGATAGTCAACAAAATTTTCAAGATAAGTCCGCAACTTCACCAAGAGGGGCCTGCGAATATCCACAGCTCTTCTGAGTCTAAACTGCGTAGATCCACACTAGTGGTTCTTCTTCTCTGCGTACTTCTTCTCAGGTCCTACCTCTCACTGTCAGATAGATAGCATACCTCCGCGTTGTGCCTTTTCCCGCACTGCGTACTTCACACTTCTCCTTTTTCAGCGTTGTGTGCTGCCCGTACTACACTTTCTCCTGTGCTGCGTACCTCGCACTGAGCCTTTTTCTGCGCTGTGTACCCCCGCACTACACCTTCTTCTAAGGTGTGTACCCCTGCACTCACGCCGTGGATCGCCTGCGAACTTCTGATTAGGGCCAAATTAACAGTCCTCCAATGTGCCACAGTCAGTCAGATCCACAGATCTATTCATGTGCCCGAGAGATCACGACTTATCAATAGATTCGCCTTAAGATTTCTCTTTGATTTATATCTAGCTCTTAAAAACCAACCACCCAAAATTTCAGATCTTAAGATATTCAAATTTCACAAGTGTGTGGCCAAGAGATCTCCTTTCCTTTTTATAGGCAAGCCATTCACAATACCACGGTCCAAAACCATAATAACACAATACCATGAACCCAATACCTTGGATCAATATTTGTAGATGCAAAACCACGGACCAAAACAATAGGATCAAATATGTCGGGCTAAATACCATGAACCATTCATAAATATTCCCACGTGCATGCACTTTTTTACATTGGAGAGAGTGAAACTGGGATCCGCACCTACTGAATGGAGAACCTGCGTGCATGTCTACACTCCTTGGTCGGCGTACCTGTGGGTCTGCAGCTTCTTCTAGGATTACCTGTGGGTATCTTAATTTCCATGATTTTGAGTCCCTGAACTGAGATCTGCCACATGAGTGAGTTGCCATCAAGTACAACACCTGTACCATAGAGCCAAAATAGAATCATAATTCCAACATTCCAGCCTTTACAGGGTTATCGTGGAGCTAGTGAACAAGGTTATGTGCATGTTGGTTACTAGAATCCTCCTTGTTATGATGCCTCAGTTCCTCTTTATCATAACCCTCCTTATCCGGGAATGCAAGTACCTATTAATCAGGCTATTGCTTCTTATCCAGGCTATCCTCCACCGGATTTTAAATGGCATTTACCTTTTGTGGCGACTCTCGAATTGCCATATTTGACTCAACTCACCAATGATATTATTACTCATTCACCTTGGTGGTCGATAATTCCTACTAAATTTCCTTCTGATATCCCAAAATTCAATGGGAATCTTGGAAAATACCCATCAACCTATGTCCTGACCTATCATATGTGGTGTTCTTAGAACTCCCTTAATGATGATTCCATTCAATTACATCTTTTCCAACATACTCTTATAGGTACCGCAACTAAATGGTACATTGAATTCCCTATAGCTTTGTTTCACGATTTTAGTTCCTTAGCTACCACCTTCTTTACACATTTCTTGTTCCCCATCCAGTATGAAACTAGAATGGAAATTTTGACCAACATTAAACAAACTAAGAGTACACACATCTTAGATCACATTCATGAGAGGTAGCGATGTCTCTATTTGGTTAAGAACTATGTTCTAGATCAAATGTTAGCGAAATAGTTCATTAAATCCCTGTTTCCATCTACCACAAAGGGTGTAGCTAAAGGCGGGGTCATGACTAAAGATAAAATGATTGCTCATGCCCAGTATTTAGACCTCATATAAAACTAATCTGTCACACACTATGAGAAGATACCAGATGTTCTGAGACCTTCGAACATTGTTCCTCCAACTCTTGGTAAATAATCTCATATTATTGATGACATCATTGATTATGTTGATTCATAGATGGTGAGTAAACCATCTAGTGTTAATCTCGATGCATCTTCCCAAAACCCTCCATCCAATCCTTCTACAACTTCTTCTTCCGAGATAGCTGTTGTTTCATCTGATAAAGGAAAATCTCAACAACAACCAGGAAGTAAGAAGAAAGGAAAAGGAAAAAACAGAAAGATTCTTCACCACAGGGTAAACAAACAAATCAACCCTTTGATGAGAAACGAAATCCTCGCTACCCATGTTTGATTTGCAATGAGGAGCACTTTACTCGTGCCTATCCTCACCACATGGAAGTGAACCAGTTTCTGAAATGTTCCACTTCTCCTTTTGTGTTGACCGACCCATTTCCCAATCAAGAGAACCACATGGTTGCTCGAGACCCTTCTTCCTCTAACAAAATTTTAATGCTTTCCTCCACAAAGCCTAAATATGATATTGTGACTACTTGAAATAAGGACTATGGTAATGTGAATCCTCCAAACATCTAGGCCACTGATCAAATTTCCAGTTTGACATCAAATTCATTGGATCCCACTCTACCCAGGATTCTTACAGAGTTAACTATTAAGCCTCCGAAGGGCATTGTTCATAAATTTGATTTTAACCCTCGTGCTAGGGCTGATCAAAATTATAATGTAGTTGAAGACTTGGCTCAGTATCGATCAACTATGTTAACCCTTGAGGTGTTGCAAATTTGTTCTGCCCAAAAGAAGGCTTTTCTTTCAGATATCAAATGTGTGGATCCTTTGAATTCTAACCTAGGTATTTTCAATCATGAAAACTATACCCCTCGCCTTCCAACTCAATTGGATTTTATCATCCAGGTCGTCGTCCATGGTAAGAAAATTCTTCATGATATTGTGGATGAGGGAGACTCAACCTATATAATGTTTATGTCTTTCTGGAAAGTGATTGGTTCTCCTCAATTGAGTTAGTCACCCATTGCATTGAAAGATTTTGATGGGAGAACATATAAACCTTGTGGTATTATGAACTCCTTGCAAGTAGAATTAGGGGGAAAAATTGTGTCCATAGAAGTTGAATTTATTGACAGACCTCTTCATTATAATATTCTATTGGGTCGCACGTGGCTTTACACCATGGTTGTTGTCGTTTTGACCTACTTCTGTATGATTTCCTTTCCTCATAAGGGTGAGATTTTGGCCATCAACCTACTCACATTCTTCGCCTTTGATTCTCATGTTACTAGAAGTTTCCCTCTTGTAGGGAAAACTCTACATTCTTGTCAACATGTCAGGGTTGGACTGTTGAAGGATTCCTCACTCATGGGAACCTTTTCACTCCCTCATCCTCCACTTCCCGATATCTCATCATTAGTTTCCTATATCAATATGATATCATCTTCTACTATCCAGACTGATTCATGGATTGTACAAGATGAAACTAACATCCATAGTTTTTGCGATTAGATGCTTCTTAGCCACATTTAGCTTGATTACGAAGCCATTTATTTGTCTTTTATGGCTTATTCCTTCTCTTTGATCAATTGGGTTGATTGATTATTGGATTATAGCATGTCTTTTGATCCATTCTCCCATACATTCACTATCGACGAGAGCATCATGGAGATCATGATGCTAGATGATGTGTTGTGGGACAATCATCACCATAGTTCCTCCTTACCAGATTCCATTGAGGATAATCTCAGTGATGCGTATCAACCCAATATCGTCAAGTATTTTACGAATTCTATTTCTATTCACAAATTTGATTCCAAAAATAATATCTTGAATATTGAAGAGACAATACCTCTTGATATCCTTGTTAAACCGGATATTTTCAAAAGTCTACACATTGGTGCGTCTTGCTCTCCATCTGAGAATAAGACCTGTAAATCCCTATTTTAGGAGTTTCGATATGTCTTCGCCTGGACCTATGACAAAATTCTAGGTATCGACCCAAATATATTGGTACATGAAATTAAAGTGTACCCTGATGCTAAACCATTTCAACAACGCCTCCATCTGGTCCATCCCAAGAAGGTCACCACGATAAAGACTAAAGTTCAAAAACTTCTTCGTGTTGGTTTCATCTACCCCATTCCTTTGACTGATTGGTTTTCAAATATTGTCCCTGTCATGAAGAAACAAGGGATGATCCATGTATGCGTCGATTATTGGAAAGTAAATCGCGCTTGTCCAAAGGACAATTACCTGACCCCATTCATTAACTATATTTTTGATGACTGTGATGACTACAAAATCTATTTGTTCATGGATGGTTTCAATGGATATAATCAAATCAACATTCTCCTAATGGATCAACATAAAACTACATTTATCTGTCCTTGGGGTACATTTTCCTAATAGAAACTCCTTTTTGGTTTAAAGAATGTTGGGGCCATGTTTCAATGGGCAATGGATTATGCTTTTCATGAAATTAAACAAATTGTATAACCTTATTTGTACAATCTTCATGCTCATTCTAAACATCAGAATGATCACTTGATGCATCTTAGGGCTATTTTCTTACGGTGTAGACACTATAATATTTGAATTAATCTGCACAAATATGTGTTCTGCATTATTTCTAATCAAATTCTTGGTTTTTCCATTTCAAAACATGGAATTTGTATCAATCCTCTGAAAGCACATGCAATCATCAATCTACATGTGCCTTCTTCTCTTGTTCATCTTCAACGACTCCAACGGAAGGCTAACTTCCTACGAAGGTCCATCCTGAATTACGTTGATTTGACCAAAGGATTCACTCGCCTGATTAAGAAAGGGGTTCCCTTCCAATGAGACAATGCTTATCAAAAGGTGTTTGATGCCAAGAAAGATATATTGGTTTGGGCATCTCTCTTATATCCCCCTGATTACTAGCACAGTTATTTCCTGTATCTTGTTGTTGCCATTTCTAATATAGCAATGGTATTGGTCGAGGAAGATGATGTAGGGACTTAACCTCTCATATATTATCTAATTCAGAATCCCAATGATATTGAATTTAGTAACCCACGTAGAAAAGTTGGCTTTGGTGGTTGTTCAAGCCATCCAAATGTTTCACCATTACATCTTTCTCCAAAAAACTGCAGTTGTTTCATATTACAACCCTATGAAATATATTTTGTCACGTCAATTGTTGGGGGGAAATATCTAAATGGATCGTTATCTTGCAAGATTTTGGCCTGGTGTTCATCAAATCCAAGTCAAAGAAATCCCACTCGTGGTACTACAACTCGCTAATGTTTATTCGGTTAAAAGTCTTACCATCCTTCACATGTTATTAAGGGTTCACCTTCTAGAAAGGTATTTTGATTTCATACAATATGAACATATTTCTAGAAATATAAACTCATTGACAGATTTTCTTGCCAATCATGTTTTAGATAGAAATTTGCAATGAATGTAAATAAGTTTAAATACACATCATATCTATTGAAATCATAATAGGAACATGGAAATATTGAAGATAGATATATATAAATTTTGGTTTTACAAAATTTGTGCCTGAGACACATATGGCCACACGACCCATATAAAAAATTACATACAAATTTCTAAGTAGACTAATCAAAATTCTCATGATAACATGCCACAATGCAAGCTATCTTATGCAGTAGCTAACCAATACAGCTATGCAATCCAATAGTATGTTGTTGAAGTCACATCAGAATCTGGTCGATCACAGTTTCATCTATCCCGTGTGTCAACCCCTCCATGTGGCGCTCCACCTCTGATAGGATCTTGGCTACATTGAGATCTCGTACTGCATCCCATCCTACTGCAACATGTGGTATTTCTACTGCCTCCTATGGTTTTCCTCCTATATGACGGAGATATGAAGCACCTCTAGGTTGAACAAGCCCAATATCTAGATGAAAAAATCAACAGTTTAGTCTCGGAAACATAAGATATATGACGAAGATATGAAGCACCTATATGTTGAACAAGCCCAATTTTGCATGAAAAAAATCAATAGTTTAGTCCTTGGAAACATAAATATATATATATATATATAATATATATATATATATTATATATATATATATATTATATATATATATATATTATATATATATATAATATATAATAAATATATATATTATATATATATAGATATATAGATATAGATATAGATATATATATATATATACTATATATATAAATATTATATATATCTATATATATCTATATATATCATATCTATATCTATATCTATATCTATATATATATATATATATATATATATATATATATAGAGAGAGAGAGATTATATATAGATATATATATATATATTGAAACTTCAATAATTCAAATGGTCAAAATATCCTACTTGTAACACACAATCGCTCACCCTCAGGAAATAAGAGCTCAAGGTCATCACAAAAATCCATCCCTGCATATAGATAATCATTGATCATAATGAACTGTTCACGCAACCATCCAAAGAATGCTGGTGAGAAACTGATCGCCAACGGGCCTGCATGTTAGGGACATATAATCTACCAACTCCTTATCCATGGAACCCTCAGATCAATGGGCTTCAATGTCCATTGATGTTGTAGTAATGTAACCCTCTCTAGATAAAAAGAGACCAAGATGGAACTATAGCCAAATGTTTTCAACATTCACTCTCTTGCTTTAGGTAGTTGTTCCTTCATATTGACCAACATCCCCTCGCTCCAGTTAAAGAATGATGCCTCCAACCACTCCACACCATAATGCATGTATGAGCTTATATCTAAATGAAGTGTTGAGATACCCACCAATCTGGAAATGATGAATAAGATCATTCTTAAAGTCAATTGGGTTACATATTTTATGTTAATTTTTCCATCCCTAGTTGGCTTGGCTCGAGGTCTGCAGTAAGTGGCAATATAATATTTTACCGTTTCTCCACCCCTTCTCCCACCTAGGGGAGAGATAGGGGCACCTCTAATGGATAAACCTCTCAAAAAATATATGCCCTTTACCGTTATCTCAAACATATGTTCCCCTAATATGAATGTATGTGCTTGAACATCCCATGAATGAACCAGATACTCTAGTAATTCCATCTGATGCCTCATACCGGGAAGCTAGAAGAATTTCAACAATCCACAGGTTTTTAGTGCTTGGATGGTGGAAGGATCATTGGCTGCATACAAATCTTGTTCTTCATGTTCTCTTTCTCTCTAGATAAATGCCATTTTGTGCTAATGAAGACCTGAAACATCAAGAAGAGACTCATTAGGATCCATTTCATGCAAGAAAATTGAAAATTTGTGAAGGGAAATTCATAAACACATTTTGGATTTGTGTCCAACACACCCTTATCCGGAGAGACAATGCATTACACCCCTCCCTGCAATGTATCTTCACTTAGGTGAAATGCACCTTTCGACTATATGGGGTTGTGTTGATCCTAGGGCAAGTTATTTAAACCCTAGAGCCCTCAAAAACACCAAAAACTTTCATGAAAACACAAAATGAAACCATGAATTGAAAGAGAAAGGTATTATCTCTCACTTGGAAGTGATGGTGCTTGAAATGATCCACCAGATTGAGCACAATCAGCTATAGAAGATCGAAGAATAAAACTACTCATAACTCTCACCATTGAAGGTAAAAGAGAAATGCTAAAGATCAATAGTCATTTTGAATATTTATGGTTGTTTCTTCCATTAGTTTATTCATATTTAATGTTTTAACCTAGTTACAACCCATTTTTACCATGGTACATGTATTTTTAATCTCTTTTGTGACGTTGTGAGTAGGTTGACAGTTGTTTAACGGATTTTGTCATGTTTTGAACATATTATTTTGATCGAGGAGCACACTTTTATCACTTTTTCAAGATTTGTAAAAACACGAAAAAGGAACCCCCTAGAGTTCTTTTTTATCTCTTTTCAGACTCCCAAAATATGAAAATATCGTCAAGCACTTGTCTTTTTTAACTTGTTAAAGTAAATGAAAAGACGTCTACACAGTATAAGTTTAACCCCTTTTCGAAATGAGATAAACTACTTATGAAAAAGGAATACCTTCATCGAACATGGCTAAGAGGTTCTCTTGGGTATTATTTTCTACCTTTTTAGACCTAAGGGACTATCTACGAAAAGGAACATTTGGAGTTTTCTTTTTCACCTTTTTTTCAAAATCTCTAAATATGAAAAATATGTTGAGTTATACCTTCGCCGGACTCGTAAAAACATCAAACAATGATGGACTCTTCATTCATGACAGGACCAGGCCACTCCTTCTCTGGGTTCACTAAATATTCTCTAAGGGATTCATCTGAAGGATGAACTTACAAATCAAGAATATGTTATCCTCCTTAAGATTGTTAAAAAATAAATAGGTACTCACCAGTATAGTTGAGGAAATTGGGAAAACAAGGTACTCCATTGGTTAATGGAAGCAAGTTTCTCCTGAACACAACACTTTTTCACTTCATCTCAGTGGATGATGGGTTGGAAAATCTACTTTTCTTTTGGCTTCTCATACCATTTCAAAGCCTCTGTTTTTTGTTTTGGGTCAATGCTTCCAACTCCATTCAGTGTTGTCGTTGTTTTCAAGAGAAGTAATTTAGTCAATATCTACTATAATACTATTAACCCTTCATTCCATGTCTGCATTTACTGATCTAGTTCCATATCAACATCATTATGATAATTCTGTCTCAAATCATCATACACATTTTGTGTCGTTGATGAGGGATACATCAAGTCCCTCCTGCAATGGGTCGCTTCCTATCGACATCAGCTCATCATCCAAGAAGTTGACTTAGAAACACTCCTTCGATACTTTGGTTCTTGCATACATCAATGAAATTTTCCTCTCTCTCGGTGACAGGTTTACATCATTGGACTTCGACCAAAAGATTTTTTTTGGTGTTCGACATCAACCCATTTATTCACACCATACAGATTGTATTGTAGTACCTTGAGAGCCATTAACATCATCAGTGGTTTCTCTGGCCTCTGGTAATGAATTACATCATTGGCTAGTAATCAGATGATGTTTACCATGTTCGACCTCAGCTTATTGATTCACATGGTTAGACTCATACGTTGGTTGGTGGTGTGAATAAGATAGAAGACCTCAGATCTAGTTTCATCCATCCGGGCTGCGATTTCAGGAGTAATACAAGATCACAATGTATGATGGCTATGATCATATAGATAGTCATCCAGTCATGGATCCACCATTTTCCATTTGTGGACACATATTTTGATCATTGTACATGTAATGTTATCTTATGTGTTGAGTACCGGTATGCCTACCTCAAAAAATATGTCATGATGTAAATGTATTGTAACAAATGATGATCTCGTCGGTTGTTCGTCATCCTAGCTTGTCACAAGGTAAAGCGCTTCAGTCATCAATTGTCATTCCTGACTTTATCCTTTCGGGGGGAATTTGTTATAGGACATTGTGTCACATCTGGTCAATAGGCCTTTAAACAAGATCATTTACATCCTTTGAAATTTTTTTCATCCTCCCTACACAAAACCTTAAGTATGCCTCTCTCATATCCCTCAGTTTATGCTTAAAACTTCCTCATTTCAGTCACTTTTGGGACCAACCCACCCTGGCCTCACATTTGCCAATGTTGACTACTAGTTTTTCCTAATCTACACCTGCATTGACCGCCACCATGTTTCTCAGTCTTGGGGGTGTGTTGATTCTAGAAATTCAGGAAAACAAAGAAAGAATCTCAAAGCCTGCTCTTCGATAAAATTCCAGGATTTGTTATAACTATTTACCTTGGATAAAAGTCTCGAATCCTATCCTATCCTACCTTGGATTTTTCATCCCTTATCCCTTGAGCTCATCCTCCCATCAAGAGTGGATCTCAAGGCTATATTAGTAAAAGGATAAGAATTCATGAACTACCTCCCTCATTTATATATTTATAGCCATCCATAGACAAGGGGTTGGCTTTTGGAGTTTGATTCTACCCTTATTTTTTTGTTATGAGAGATATTATTCCATGAATTAGGGTGACTAGAGGTGCACTTTGTGGCAAGGAAAGGACAAGTCAACTTGGAGGAGGTATCTTACAAGATCAACATCTATTTTTTGTTGTAACCCACTCCATTTCTATTAATGCAAAGATTTGTTTGTTTTCCTATATATGATGTTATGATTTCATGTATTTCAATACCATGTTGATCTGTTGAATAAAGTGATTAGCTGATGCTACATAGATCTTATATATTATTGGATCGTGTTGTCTGATTGTGCAGGTTCTAATTATAGCAATCAGAGATAGGATTGGAGCATACAAGCCAAGGAAGGAGCGAACCATGCGATAGGTTCTAGTTAGGCTGCATCCCATTATCTATTTACTTTAATGAAAACATCAACTTCTTTGTCTTTTTTTTGCTCTAGGTTAGTCCACCGGGCTGAGGGAAGATACTTTTGTTCGTAATGTGGATTTTGTATAACAAGCACCACAATCTTCATGTGGAGCTTCGTTATAATGTTAGGAATGAAATAAAGGGTGTTGGTAGCATATAATTCCAAGTAGACTCTAGGATTCCTATGGAGGAGAAGAAAGTATTGTATGTACCTGGGTTGGATAAGAAATTTATCTCCATTTCGGATATGGAGGATAGAGGAATTGAGGTAAATCTCGGAGGAGGTGAGGTTTATGTCAATCCAAAAGGAGTTGAGCCTAACATGAGGTGGGTGATAGGAACAAAACAGAGAAATTGCATCTATTGAGAGGATAGCTAGTGAAGGCCCTTGTACATGAAAACAATATCTAGAGTGAGATTTGGCACAGGAGGATGGGACATCTACAGTTCACAACTATACCACTATTATGAGAGATGGTCACTAGTTTTAGGAATTTCAGTGTGGAGAAGGATGGTGTGTGAAAAGGTTGTGAGTTTGGAGAGCATGCTAAAGAAATGTTTCCTAATAGTGAGATCGGATCTAAGGGAATGTTGGATTTGTGCATTTTGATGTTTTTGGTCCTATGTTAGTAGAGTCTATATTTGGGTTTAGTTACTTTGTGACCTTCATGGATGACTATTTTGAGAGGACAAGGATCTAATTTTGGAATGCCAAGGATGATATGTTTGGTTAGTTCCGAGAGTTTAAAGCTCTTGTGGAAAATAATACTAGGAAGAAGATAAATGTTCTCAAATCATACTCCAATAAGTTCAAATGCTTTTTCAAGGAGGAAAGAAATAGCAATACCCTACAATCCACAATAGAATGGAGTGGTGGATATGAAGAATAGGACTATACTTGGAGCAGCAAATGAAATTATCCATGATTAGGAATTACTTATGTTCTTGTGGGTGGAGGTTTGTGACATAGTAATGTACTAATAAAACAGGAGTCATCATGAGGAAATGGAGGAATAGACTCTTTAGGAGGCATTTATAGGAGTGAGACCAGAATTGAGCCATCCTTTCATCTTTGATAGCATAGTGTATGTCCATATTCCATCAAAGAAGAGGAATAAGATGCAACCCTCATTTGAGAGAGGGATTTTTGTTGGATATGGTGAGATGTAAAAGGCCTACAAAGTATACATTCTAGGGAAGATGAACATTATAATTAATTGGGATGTAATACTTAACCAGGGTACGAAATTTAGGATGTCACATGAGATAGGTCCAACAATACTAGAGGACCATGAGCAAGAGACTTTGAAGGTTGAGTAGGGACTAACAACACCAGTTGTATGACACAGCCTTTTGATCAAAAGGAGGAGTGAGATGTTCCTTTGAGCTCTACTAGGAGGATGCCAAGATGGATTGAGTAGACTTTGAGGGATGTGCAGAAGCATGTGGAGGATCATAATAGGACCTTTAGGGAGAGTAGAGCACCCGCTAAATTTTCCAATTATATGGCCTTTATGAGAAACATTAGTGAGTTTGATCCTTCTACCTTTGGGGAGGCAATATACAAGTAGTTTTGGAGGGATACCATGGTGGAAGAGTGTAGTTCCATCATGAGGAACTCTGTGTTGGATATAGTACCAAGGCCTGAGAGGAAGTCAATGGTCACTTCTTGATGGATCTTCAAGATCAACCATGAAACAAATGGCAATATCAAGAAGTACAAAGTGAGGTTCATGGTGAGGAGGTTCTCTCAAAAGGAGGGGGTAGATAATGTGGATACTTTTTCACCTATCGCCATATATACATCTCTTAGGGTAGTCATTTATATTACTTTAGAGATGTGGTAGAGGATAAATCTAATGGATGTGAAGACTACCATTCTTAATAGGCTAATTAAGGAAGAGTTTTATATTGAGCAACCTCATGGATTTAAGGTGTGTGGGAGGGAGTCCCATGTATCTAGATTTAAGAAAGCCTTACATGAACTTAAGCAAGAACCTCATGCATGGTACTTTAGGATTGATGTGTACCTACTTGTAATGGGCTTCACCAAGAGTGAGGAGGAGCCCAAATTGTCCTATGTACTTGTTGATGGTGAGTTACTTACATTGGTACTATATGTTGATCATCTCTTTTTGAAAGGATCAAATAGGCTCATAGGGATGTGCAAGGAGGAGTTTGCTTGAGAGTTCGAGGTGAAGGATATTGGGTGATGCACTACTTTTTGGGACTGGAGGTGTAGTAGAAACTAAGAAATATATTCCTTGGGTGGGGCAAGCACAATTGAGATCTTGAATATATTTTGGACAATGGATTGCAGACCTATGTCCACAACTATGATCAACAACTTGAGGAAGATTCATGCTTTTGAGAGTGAATTGGTGAATCCAACACTGTGTAGGAAGTTGATCAGGTTGTTGATGTATCTTGTCAATACTGGACTAGGTATATACTTTACAATGAATACAGTTAGTTAGTTTATGGTGGAACTGATGAGGGTTCATTTGCTGGAAGTGAAGCATGTTGAGGTATTTATGTGGTATAATATACTATGGATTGAGACATGTTAGAATTGGTGGAGTGCAGTTGTAGGGATAAAAAAATTTGTATTGGACTGGGAGTGCAATGGATAGGAAGAGTACACGTGGATGTTGTTTTAGCTTGGGGTTAGTTATGATCTCATGGCTCAACAATAAGCAACACTTGTTGGCACTTAGCTTAGTAGAGACCAAATACATGGCAGTGGGTCTGGAAATTTGTGAAGCCATATGGCTTTGCAAGATGGTCGCAGGGATGTTTGGACTTGAGATGGGACCAACAATGATCCACTGTGATAACCAAAGTCACATCAAGCTGTTAGAGACTCCAATGTTTCATGACAAGTATAGGCACATAGATATTAGATACCTCTTCGTTGGAGACAGGGTTTATAGTGGTGCTTTGATAATGCAATACATTTCCACAGGGGAGTAGGTAGTATATATTCTCACCAAGATTCTGATGAAAGGGAAATTTATTTTCTATAGATACAAGCTAGGGGTCATGGAGAATCCCTTCCTTGCTAGGAGGGAGCATTGATTTTTTCTTGCATTGGAAGGTCTTCCACATAGGCTTGGTGTCTTAGCATGTGGGAGTGAACTCTTCAAGTTTTTCTCAAGAGGAGAAATTAATATGATATCCTTCTTAAGTTTAACTTAGGAAAAGTACATTAATCAAATAACATGATTAATGTAGGCTTGGGATAATGTTTTATCTAAGGATAAATATTAAATTATTTAAATGTCTTAGGTCTAATCTCCATCATTGATCTGAGTGAGCTAGGATTTAATCCTAGCCCCAAATTACTTCAGAGATTAGGGATTAACCTTGAAGAATTGTAAAGGAAGCCTAAGGGAGAGGATGAATATATATTGCATATTGTAACTACTCAATTTAGAGTGAGAAAATTCAAAGAAAGGTTTTTTTAATTGCATATTTTTGTAAGCCACAAGGCTAAGAAAAGGAAAGAAAGAAATAAGAGAAAATTTTCATTAGCAAGAAAACTAGCAAGGAACCTATACTTGTGAATCCAAGAGGGCTACATAGCTAAGGAAGTTGCACATGTGAAGCGATTAACATTTTTTGCTACACATGGGACATGAAAGAGGCTAAAGGAGGGCCACACATGTGATTGGGAAGTTAGAATGTTGCTGGAAAATTATTTAGGTTTTGCTATAATTTCTTTGTACTTTTTGTGAGTTAAAATGAATGTTATGAGAAGTTGGAGGGTAAAATTGTGGTGTCATTCTGTCTAGTTTTGTAGGTTATTTTCTATTTATTTTTTTCGCTAAAAAATTATTGTGAAAAGTGCCAAGTATATTGTTTATAATTTTCAGAAATTAAAATTTACAGTAGAAAATTATTTATTGGAAAAATAAAATTTATGAGCATAAAATAATTACATCAAATAGTACATGAGATTGGCACGTAGAAAATTACCAAATGGTGAATCTAAATCTTGTTAGATTTGTTCATGGATGATTATTGCTAGGCCAGGAATGAGTAAACTCCACTTGATAATTTTCAATAATATGCAATCAAATTTGTACAAATAGGTAACCCTTCATCAAGGATCCCTTCATCTTCACATTCTCCTAATTTTATTTATTTACATTGTTATTTACAAAGAAAAATTTTTGAAGGATTATGTGCAACATTCTCCCTCTTAATCTCAAGGGGTTGTTGAGTCATGAAAATGACCAACTTTTTTCATCCTTTTTATCATCTTTTCATAATCTTTCCCTTGACCTCAATCCTTTATCCACTTTCATAATATTGTTTTACTCCAATTTTATGCATGTATCTAGAATTAGGCTCAATATTTTTCAATGCATTTATTTTAGTATTTTAAGTGAACTTATAATTAAATATTAAAAAATAACACATTTTTACTTATATTTGAAAGTTGGGTGAGTTAGGTGAAGGTTACCGTATATTTGAAGATTCCAACAGTGCAAGTTTTTACAAGTAAGATCCAAATTTTAATTTCCTCTTAAACCCTTGAAGATTTGATGAAAAATTGGGAAGGTCACTCAAGTATGTTGGATAAAGAAGAATAATTGAAGATTTATTAGAAAATATTTTAGAGAGATTCGTGAGAAGATCATTAGAGATATTATTTTAGCAAATGGTTGTAATCACATGAGAGATATGAAAATCTATATATATTGTTGGTTATATTATTTTTTGTATAAATAAGAGTGTCGCCTCCATTCCAAAAGGACAATTGTTGGAGCATATGTCCAACTTATGATGGAATAGAATAAAACTTCTTAATATTTCTTAATATTACAGAAGGAATGCAACCATACCACATTTCATAAGGAGTATTATTGTTAAGAGAATGATATGGACATATGTTTTTCACATACATTTCACATACAACCATGTCAGCCCAAAAAATCAACTTTACATTTTTTTTAAACATCATGGAATGGACCATATTCAAGATAGTTTTATTCATTCATTCAGCGACATTTTGTTAAGAATCATATGAAACCATGGTTTAGTGTTGAATCATGTTATGGAAAATCGTAGTTTTCAAAATTCATTGGAAGTATATTATATTACATTATTAGTACGAATAGATCCAATATGTGATTATGCTTCATTTTATATCCATGCATAAAAAATCAAAAAGTTACTTTTCTACAAGTACAACTAACACATTCTAGTGTAATCATCAATAAAAGTCATCATATATTTATTGTTATTAACATAAGGATCAAGCATAAGGCCACACAAATCATAATGTATCAATCCAAGTTTTCTACATGCTTTGGAAGTAGAATCGTGAAAGGGTTCTTTGCTTTGCTTTCCAAGAATACAAGCATCACAATGCTTTAGTTTCCAAGGAATAGTAGGAAAACCACAAACACCATACCTTTTTAGTAAAAGAAGGTTGTTATAATTAATATGTCAAAATATAGCATGCCATAGAAGACTATATGGTAATATACCTTCATCATGATGAGAGAGGTATGCAAAGTTCTATGCATGGGAGATGTCCCTTTCAACTTCAAAAATATTTTATCCTCCACTTTGGTCATGACAACCATGTTGTCAAATGCATTCTTGATTTCTACTTTACCATCAAAGATATGAATGGAATGTCCATGTTGAATGTGCACAAGAGAACATATTTCTTTGCAACTCTAGAAGATATAGTATATCATGCAAAAGAAAATTAGGAAGCCCAAATAGTCACAAGGGTTTGAGAGTTGAATTTATCTACATTATCATTGCACCGAGAGACGCACTATACAACCCAATATGCTGGTGATTTGTGATTCCATCCATGCTCAAAATGGAGTCAAAATGTGTCCTTTTAAAATAAAAAATGAACAGATATTTAATTAATAAGAAAAAAATGTTGCCTATATGATATTCTATTATTGAACAAAGATCAAGAGGACATGAATTCATACTAATGCATATGTAGATTCAAGAGATTTAAACTTCAGAGTCAAGCCCAAAACAAAATTTGTTGTTCATTGAAAAATCAAAATGAAAGTTGTGGTGATTTGGGAGAAACATCTTTAATTCAAAAAATAAAGGATAATGAAAATAAATTTAAAGTTCACAACAAAAAAAATTAATCCCTAAAGCTTCAAAAGAATTCAAAAGTAAGTAGGCTAATAAATAGGAAATGTTAAGTATTAGTGTCTAACTAGGTTGAGCCTTAAAAGCTTGTTCCTATATCTTCTGAAAATTATTTTGATCTAGGTAATCTGTATTAAATAGAAAAACATATGAATGATGTTAGGCTAGAAACTGAAAATAAAATCCATGAAAGTTGACATTGAAACACATTGACCTTCACATGGAAAAGAATAGGTGGTCGTTAGCACTTAAATCTACGGTCAGAGATCACAATTTTATAAATACAAATTGGCTTAGACGTTGTGAGAGACATTTTTAACAAGTTTTATTAAAACATAAATTCACATTGTTTTGAAGCCACTGGATTTTAGAATAATTTTAAAGTTTTGATTTCATTAACAAAAGGATCTAAAATATTAGAATTTAAAGCTTTGCAAACTTGGTGGAGAATAGAATCAAAAACAGGAGTGCATGAAAATCTCGAGGGATTAGATCCCTCTTGACACATGATATCTCCAACGTTAGATGGATCTAGGTTGGTTGAAGTATTCAATCAAGTCTCTCTAGAAGACCATGTGACATGCTACACCTATGTTAAGCAACAATGCATATTTCCAAGAAGAAAATGTAGTGTGAAACAAATATTTAGTTACTAAAATATCACAATAAGAAATAATGTAATGAGAAGATTCAGAGGCTTTACCTTTTGTTGGATCTAATTTTTTACCTTTGTCTTCTTTCTCGTTTTTTTTTTGTGTAATGTCCCTTGCCAAAATAGGCCAGCTCAACTTGCATAAAGTCTCTAAATTTTTCTTTTAAGAATTTTCACAAACACTTTGCAAATAATTATTTTTCAAACACTGGAAAAATAATGAAGAACCCCACTCAATAAAATTTAGGAAACCACCACATATAATTTTACTTAGTAAAATTTTCCATTTAAACACCAATCAACCAATTTTTTATTAAACTATAGAAAACTACATGCAAGACTTATTTTTGGAATAAGATGGCTACTTCAATAATTGATACGATTTGGCTGCAAGCAATGGATGAAGAAGAAGGTTTCCTAAAAAATAATATAGTCTCCAAAAGAAACTACAAATAAACTCAACCTCTTAATATGAAACTCAACCTCCTTAAAGAGATGGCACTTGTCCAACATTTTGACCTCCCCAAGATAATTTCTAAAATGAAATTCATCCTCCATTGCTACTAACAAATACATGAATCTATTCTTACTCATGCTCCCTCGATCTCCAACTACAACATAGTTAATTCTTCAATATGAGCACCTATGAGGAATCCGGATGATTCCTCCTTGACTGGCTAGGGTGGATGTGTCTCATCATCGAAACCAATCCTAATTAGCTAGAGCGGATATGTACCATTGAAACTAATCCTCATTAGGGTTCTCAACCGTTTTCTCATGACCTCCAAGAGCTCGCCAAATCAATTTAGACAAATAACCATTGCATGCTTAAAAGTGAGCTCCATTTCTTCTTTTATAACTTTTATAATTAGAATGTCATGGGTCTGTACTATGGGTCATCAAAATACCAAGGGTCTTCAAAATAACATATCTACCCCTTTTAACCATTTTCCCACTCAATAATATAAACCGACTTTATAAAGTTTTCTTTATTTTTCTTCATAGTCATTTTTTAATTTAATTATTCATTATCACTTCTACATGTATTTTTCACCCAAGTGATATTCAAAAACTTAATTGATCCCCCTTTCTGCATATTTCCTATGGGAATCAAATAGGCTACTGAATCAGTCTCCAAAAGTGGTCATTTGGAAAGGGACATTACAATTTGTCTTTAATTTTCTCTCAAGGGATTTTACATGTTGATGCATCATGTTTATCTCTCCCCCAATGAATGCAACAAAGATCATATCTTTCTCCATGATGGTGTTTACCCCCTACCTTTGGAATGTTTTCTTCCACATCCTCTCTTATTGCCTCCCTTAGGAGAATCACGTGATGTATTCTTCCTTTTCTGAGCAAAGCACATTGTTTCTTTATAGGGATGAGTTGTTGTCTTCCCCTTACCAAAATCTCTCTCATTCTACAATTTGTTTCCATCAAAGAGTCAAAATTAATGGACTTGAGTTGGTCACTAGCTCGCAGGGATTTAACATAGTGAGAGTATGTAGGGTATAGGGTTCTTAACAACGAATGTGAGAGGAATGTCTATCTTCACTTTAGTGGCATCTATATTATGCATTATAGCTCTAACTTCAGAAGTTAGAGCCAAGAGATCATCATCTTTCAACTCAAGGATGAAGAGTTTGACCATCAATTGAACAAACTCTAATTCTGAGTGAGTCATACAAATATTTTAACTTCTTTAATGCACTATAAGAATTTGTAATAGAAATAATATGATGGCTCACCTCTTCACTTTCAAATGAAACAATAAGAACACAGTGTTTGTTTTCCATGTTCTTCCATATGACTAGCTCCTTTTCTTATGTAGGATCAGTAGGTGCATTGTCCTCTCCTTCACATACGTCATTCCAAAAATCATTAAAGATGAGGGTGTGCTTGATATTTCTAGATCATTCTATATAGTTATCCTTGCGAGTGAGCACCAAGTTTATGACAGAGATAAGAGAATGCATATTTATATAAACCCTTGAGCAGAGGTCTTTGTAATGGATGATTAATCACATATCATCAATGGAGAAATGCATGAGATTGAGGGGAGTTATATGAAAAAAAGATTATTAGATGTGCTAGAATTAGTTGCCCACATCACCACTTCAAAGTTTGCAAGAGGAAAAATATGGAGTGAGGAAATAGAAAAAATTACTAGAATCAGCCGAAGGCAATGATGCCCAAGTAAACCACAAACCTTGAATGCCTCATTCTACCCATCACTCAACAATCTACACTACCAATTACAATGGCCTTAAAGGTAGTGTGGAAACAACTATCTCCGGGAAGCTACAAAATTTACATTACATTACAAAAATATATACTCTTCTGCTACAACTTATAGATTGGATTGCATAATTTTACTCCCAAGCTACCACAAATATTCAACATTCAAAGAATTAACAATAAAACCCTAATTCTTCTTATTTTCTATGGTTGTAGATTGGACCGCATAATTTTACTACTAAGTCACCACAATTATTCATCATTCAAATAATTTAACAATGAAACCCTAATTATTCTTATTTTCTATGGTTGCAGATTGGATCACATAATTTTACTACTAAATCGCCACAAGTATTCAACATTCAAATAATTTAACATTGAAACCCTAATTATTCTTATTTTTCACTGTTGTAGATTGGATCCCACGATTTTACTCCTAAGCCTGCCACAAATATTCAACATTCAAATAATTTAACAATGAAGCTCTAACTCTTCTTATTTTCTACTGTTTGAGCTTGGAAACTCGTGAGCCAAGAGAATTGCTCTATGTGGCCAATAAACTAGGTCGTTGATCAGTGGATCCCAAACCTTGCAAGGGTTTGGTGATGATGAGGAAGGGCCCCGTGAGCTTAATAAATTATAATACTCATTATAAAAATATGCAGGCCAAAATCACCAAAAGGTGCACCAAATTCGTGGTCTTGTGTGGACATCTTCAGGGTCCTGCATTGGAGTGTCAACCACGATTTTGAAATTGAAACTCAAAAAATAAGTAGCAAGGGGTTAACAAGTGAAATGGATCACAAAAGCGGCAAAAGGAATGAAAGATCACTAGGAGAAACAAAAGCTACAAAAGAATAGATTTGTGAAAATTTCATAAACATCAACAACTCTGAAATGAACCCTTGACAAAGCTATGAGTGTGCAATTATGGGTTCAAGTAAGTGCGACTAAGGCTAGGGCTTGGAGAGAGCGCTCAAGCATTAAGGCTCATGGATTAGGTGCAGGTGCCAATGGAGACATGATCAAGCATTACAACTCGTGGAGAGAATGCATATGAAATAATATAAAGCGCTTAATAGGTTGCAAAGATATGGATGGCAAAGAAACAACATGTCAGAATTGACATGCCAACCAAGATGGAAGATCTAACGGGTGAAGGGTCCAAGGATATTTGTGAGCAGGAAAGGAGTTGGGTTGGGTCCGATACCATGCCATGCTAAGAAGAATGAGAAATGAGTAACTCCACATGATAATTTTCATTAATGTGCAATTAAATTTACATAAAGTGGTGACCCTTCATATCATTTTTTTAGGGTACCTTAATTTTTGCATTCTCCAAATTTTATTTATTTACATTTTTTTTTACAAAAATTCCAAAGGATTACATCCAACAATTATTACATGAGTTGTATTTTTCTAGTGGAGATGGTGCATTTTCTTGGTTTCTTCATGGATAAATTCTTTCTAAAAAAATATTTTAACAAGGATTTTAGTAGAGTCTTCCCTTGAATTTCTTGGATTTTGTAAAATACTAAATTGATCTTTTAGGGTTGTTGGTGGATAACCCTAAATTCACTTACTTTGGGGTCTTAATTAACCCCATCTGCTCCAAAAAATAAGCATTAATATTCTGCCAATAGTTAATCATAAAATCCAAAACATAACTTTTATATTATTGTTTTAGTGTAAGATTAGGATTACAAAAACCTTACATAGATTTTCAGCGAAAAAGAAGCTAGACATTTTCCTATTTTGGCATCTAAAGGGCCTAGAACTAATTGTATGATCGTATTTAGTCTTTCTAATTTCATTTACAACCACATTAGAGTTATATATCTTGTTAGTTAAGGATTATAATTATCTCAATTTTTATATTTGTTTAGATTGATAAAACTCGAGTTTAATCCATTCTTTAAGCCTTAGTTTTTATTGATAATTGTTCAATGGTTTTTTTTTATTTCCTACTATTATAGCATGTTCTATTGTTGCAATGTATCTTCTTTTACGCAATTTTTGTAACAACCATGTATTTTTCTTCCTTTGTAGTGTTTGGGGATCCTCTTTTAACCAAGTTTGACTTACTAAGCCTTTAAAATTGACTTGGATCCTCATTGATTCAGATCTGAAAATTGCATTGGTTAAACTAACTTGTCCTTACATTTAGATATATATCTCATTGGTGGTATTTTGAATAGTCATACTTGATCCCTTATTTCCTTAGGAATGCTAGAAGCCGCTAGGGAACCCTCCCTTGTGTAGGATCCATCCTTCACTGAATACAGGGAAGTTGTTGCTTAAGTGATAGTCGTAATACTTCCATGTTCCATTAACACTTTGTGAAAGGCTTTGGACTAAGGCACTGGACATTGTGATAACAAGCTGTAATGAGGGAAAAAGGAAATCATGATGTTATGTTTCAAATCATGTAAGTACTCCATTATTACCGTAGCCACCACCAATACTACTCCAATCATAACCACTATGACTAACACCATAATTGCTATTACAAAAAACATTAATACCAACCCCACAATTACTACCATTCCATCTATTACCCTTCTAATATTGTTATCACTATTACCAATACAATACTATGGCCATCACTAACATCACGACTATCAATGCTACTACACAACTAACTCCACCACCACTACCATACCCACTATTATTACTACTACCCCTCTAATTATTAACATGATACCAATGTCACCAACACCACCACAATTGTACTATAATAATGTTGTTGTCTAACTATATTCAATTGATACAAGGTAATATAATTTGCTCGTATTTAGTTAGTCTTATACTTTATATTCAAATTATTTTATAGATCTTATTGTTAACAATTTAGCCTAGGTCCATTCTCTTTTGAAGGTAATATATATATATATATATATTTTGGAAAGTCTTGCACAAGATTTCAATTTTAAACTCCTCAATAAGAGTACCCCTTACTCAATATTTAGCAATAAGCCAATAAACTAGGTTAAGCTCATCCTCTTAACAACCACCTCAAAGCCTTCTACAATGGTTTATAATCCAATCAATACACGTCCACTTGGCTAAGATTTGAATGAAGTTAGCTCTTTGATTATTTACCATTTGTTTAGAGTTAAAACTTTGTTATTGCAACTACAACCTAATTTAAATGCATTCCTTTAGCTAGTCTCCATTTGTTCAAGTACATAACTTTGAAAATACTATCTATATAATTCAGGCCTCATCCATCAATTTATAGTACTAAATTTCAAGAATGGTTTTATGATTTATAGTGTCAATTATCAAAGTACAATATGTTGATTTGAATCCTTGTAGGCCAAAGTTGTTGAATTTTTTACCAACGGGTTCTCCATCAATTTGAAGGTCTCAGCCTTGTACATGTCTTGCTTTACATTGTGTTTTTGTTGTCATATTTTCTTATTTCATGACCCATTTCTTTCCATGCTTTCAAGCCTTATTTTCCATTGTGTTTACGTTAAATTGTATTGATATGTTTTCTTATTTGATGGCCCATTTATTTATGGAGTTTCATTATTAGTGTGTGTGTGTCTATGAACCATTTCTACTTGTCTTGGGTGGTAGATTGGATGATAGTAGTAATTCACTTTATACCAAAGAAAACTACTAATCAAGCACAACATATTGCTCAAAATAATGGTTTTCTTAAATACAACGTTAAATATCAGAGCACCTAATATGCTAAACTAATGTTAAATATTAGAGCACCTATGTTGCTAAACTAAGTTCCTATTGGTTGAAATTAACAATTTTATTAATGGCCTCGCCATTAATTTGAAGGTATCTGATTATGTATGTCTTGTTGTGCATTGTGTTTATGTTTTATTGTTATATTTTCTTATTTGATGACCCATTTGATTATGGGGTTTCTCTATCATTATTTGTGTGAACCCTTCTAGATATTTGGGGTGTTTTTTTTTGTAGCTTCAGAGATACTCCAAGCTCTAGTGTTTGAGGGTTGGGGGTCAAAGCGCCACAAGTAGGCTTGTGGGCTTAGAACCCAAGGTTGGGGTTTTGCACCCATACATGTTTGGGCCAAAACCGTGACACGATTATGACATGTGATGGATGAGGATGATAGTAGATGACGAGACAAATCCAATGCATCAAGAATCCTCCAATTCCAAGTTGTCGTTGTTGAGTTATAAATCATTGAAGTTGAAGAGTAATTATTGGTTTTCAAGTCATGTAAGCTTGAAGTAAAAATTGCCCAATAGATGTGTCTCTTCACTAATTCCTGGAGCCATTGTATTGTGTATAAATATAAGGTTGAGGAGAGTCATTTAACACATCCAAGAAGCATATTTCATAGTCTACACATTAAGAAAGCCAGCTTGGGTGTGGGTAGTGTGAGTACAACAATGTGAGTGCAGGAACACATGAGTGCAGGAATGCACGAGTGTAGGAACGCACGAGTGCAGGAACACATGAGTGCAAGAACGTGCGAAGTGCAAGAATGTGCGACTGCAGGAACGTACGAGTGCAGGAATGCGAGTTCAGGAATGCACGAGTGCAGTAATGCGATTTCAGGAATGCACAAGTGTAGGAACACAAGTACACGAATACAAGTGTAGGAATGGGAGTGCAGGAACTCATGAGTGCAAGAACGCGCAACTACAGGAACGCGAGTATAGGAACGCGCGAGTGCAAGAATGGGCTAGGTATTTATTGTATTGATGTGTTAAGGTTTAATTGATGTTAGTGGATGATGTCCTAGGAGAGGACAATTTAGAAGTCTATTAGCAATGATGTGGAAAGGTCTCTTAGGTGTTGGATGCCCTAACTAGGAGCGGATGCCACACCGAGGATTGGTGACTCGTGGATTTTTGGAGGATAGCATGAGATTGGACCAAGTGTGGATGTGATTGGGCACTTATGGTCTGCTGGAGGAAAGTGAGACAGTGTTCAAGTTGGAGCCTGGTGAGCAAAACCTTGATGGACAAAGGTAGTTGTTGAGCTCAAGGGTCTGAACAACCAAGAGCAGTTTGTGGAGCTTGAGATGTGTGTGTGGAGAAGGACATCTACAACAGATGATGGGTAGTCCTCCTAACCCTTGTTCATTGTAGATGGACATATTGCAATGAAAGATAGCAGCCTTCCGTGCCCTATGTTGGCCTTCATCAGTGCAACACATGAAGACCATAGTGGGCTGGAGTCCTTGAGTAGTTGAGGACTAACAGTGGGCAGTTGAGATTTGTTCACAAGTGGAGCAGTGAACAACTCAACAAGAGTCTTGATGTGTTGTGGCCTTGATGGACAAAGCTAGAACTAGAGAGCAAATTGGATAGCCGAGATTCAGTGGCCAATGGAATTTTTTGCATTGATAGAGGCAGGGGTTGTAGATCAAAAGTCGAAGGACCGGGCAGGTACAAGGTATGATCTAGAGGAGCTAAGAGATTCGTCTACATCAGTAAGATGGTTAGAGTATCTTATTGAGGGTAGATTGGTTGTTGACGTACTGACACCAAGCCCCAGTTTTGTATCTTGTACTAGTGGATATATGAGGGCCATTATCCCTAGTACAGGAGCCCTAGACTGTTTTATTATATGTTGATTAATATAACAAAGTTGGGTTAAAATTTGTAAAAAGTTGTTTATATTCTATGCATGTGTGATTTACTGTTGTTTATATTCCATTGTGCAAAGCAGTTTATGGTTGAGATTCTTGGTTTGGTAGCGTCAGTGATTTTAAGACTCTAACTTAGACCCAAGGTTGTGGAAATTCAACATGGTATCAATGTTAATTTACTAGTGGATATATGAGGGCCATTAACCCTGGTACGGGAGCCCTAGACTATTTTATTATATGTTGATTAATATAACGAAGTTGGATTAAAATTTGTAAAAATTTGTCTATATTATATGCATGTGTGATTTACTGTTGTTTATATTCCATTGTGCAAAGTAGTTTATGGTTGAGATTCTTGGTTTGGTAGTGTCAATGATTTTAAGACTCTAACTTAGACCCAAGGTTGTGGAAATTCAACATGGTATCAATGTTAATCTAGTTGTCATTGATGTCAATATATTGAAGAAGGCATGGACATGGTGGTAATCAATGAAGAAACCAAACAATGAAGAAGCCCAACACTCAAAGACACTTTGCCCTGCCTCCATTTCTGCACTATTAAATGACAAAGTCACATGAAATAATATTTTTTTCTATCCTAGAAAAGGAATTTCATCATGGGACCTAGACCATCGGAAAGGGCATAATTTTACCTTTCTAATGAGCAATTATGTGTCTCGAAATTTCAAATAAAGAGAGAGAAATTGATTTTTAAAGATTAAATTAATTCTTTGCCTATTGAGCCGACCTATATTAAGACAAGTCATGTCAGCTTGACCGAGAAGACGTGACTGTTCATTGTGAGGATGCAGAACATGTATAAATAAGAGGTAAGATCATTGTTTCAAGAATAAGAATTTGTTGAAAAGGACAATGAAGTAATTCAGACTGTAGGAGTAGAATAAGGAACTGAAAGTTCACATCTTGTGAACTTGATATCAAAGTCAAAGGCAATCTTAGCACAAAACGAATTTTATCTACACCAGAGGAGTGCAAACTTTTGGATTGATCCTGTGGTAGGTTTAGTGCAGTCTAGGGTTATAGTCTAACAGTAAAAAAATGTGAACTGTACATCAATGAAACTCTTGTATTAATTGCGGGCTTGTGACAATGTGAGAGACACACAATTTAAAAATATACCTCTCGGTCTAGGGATAGATTTGGAGAAGGATCATTGGAAGACTATGACAAACACTTGTGCATCATTAACTCGGATTCAGTGGTTTACACCTCAGTACTGTAACAACAATTTCCTTGCACAGATAGCAGCGTACTCTTATAGTGTGTGACCTTTATTTTGCTTTCACTGGTGTCTCCATACAGAGGTCAGATTGGAGGATTGTCTTTCGGCCATTACAATGACAAGGAAGGATTTTCACCTCAGGCCTGTGGTTCTATACCTTGGAGAACTATAATGTGGATCATTATACATTGAATCTAGACCTCATCTCTAGCACTATGGCTTAAGCTTCAAGTGCAACGTTCAAACTTCATAATAATTAGTCTCTCATTATTCAAATTAAGTGACATAAGATCTCCTTGGGCTGTAAAGGACCACATTGTAGTGACACTTGAACTGTGGCACAATGATTTTGTAGAACCCACCTTTGGACAGTGAAGAGCTCTCTCTTAGAAAATGGACAATGAAGTAAATCAAGGATGAGTACAAAGCAAAGCCAAAGTGTTTTTCATTTTTGACGAGGTGAAGACATTGAAGAATATGCCAATAACATTGAAGTAAGTACTTTACACATTCTCTATTAAACAACATGATTGGTGTCCTTGGAGTTGGTGCTCCTAAACATAAGGTAGGTGCCTTGGATGAGATAGAGTCAAAGCCCTAGAGGTCGGAGCCTCATCAAAAACCAATTTGGTGCTTGGGAATAATTATCATACATTGTATTTATTCTTTTATACTCAATAAAATTAATCTTATATGTTTCTCTGATTAAATTGTGAAGAATCTAACTGGTAATAATAACAATTGAAAGAAAATACTGATTCACCCCCCTCTCAGTGTTTTCAACAATTGGTATCAAAGCCAAATTCTTCATAATCATCCTAACAGCTGGAAGAAGGATTCTTAGTCACAATTAAAAATCAAGAAGCATTAGGAAGGCTTCCTTTGTTCAATGGCACAAATTTTGGTTTTTGGAAAAAAAGAATGTCCTACTACTTAATGTCCCTTGGACTTGAAGTTTGGCATTCGGTTTTGAATGGGTACACTTTTCCTTACACACTTCCAACTGATCAAGATGAAAAGAAAGCTTACATTTCAAATGAAAAAACCTTAAATTCCATCACTAGTGGAATCACTGATTCTGAATTTACAAAAGTCATGAATTGTGACTCAGCCAAAGAAGTATGGGATAAGTTGGTTAGCTCATATGATGGGGACTCCAAATTTAAGAAGGTAAAGCTTCAAACTCATAAAAGGAAATTCGAAAGTCTAAAAATGGATGATGAAGAAGATATTGCATCATGCTTTCTCCGAGTAGCTAAAGTGGTCAACTCTCTTAATGGATTGGGAGAAAAGATTGAAGAAAGCATTTCTATTCAAAAGGTCTTAAGATCTCTCCCTAACAGATTTGACTCCAAAGTAAGTGTTATAGAATAAATGAAGGACCGATATACCCTCATGATGGATGAATTTCATGGAATCATATTGCCTATGAGATGAGAAAAGGAATCCCAAGTTCCAAAGATGCAGCATTCAAGGCCTCAAAATCAAAAAAGGGGAAAGGATAGAATACCAGCAGTGATGACTCCGATGCTACATCCAAATTGGTGCAATTTGTACGAAGACTAAAGAAAGGATCCAAGCTAAAAGGTAAGTACCCTCTTATTTGTTTCAAATGTGGAAGAATAGGTCATTATGCTGCAAAATGTCCTCATAAGCATGATAGTGATGATGAGGAGGATTCTAAAAGGATGGTATACAAAAAGAAAGAGTTTAATAAGAAGAATTTCTTCTCTAAGAAAGATGAGTCTTGTTATCACTCAGGTTGTTCCCTTTGACTCCCAAGGGAATACGGTCGAGGTAACCACAAACCAGTCTTTGGACTGCAGGTCCTAGCCTACCAACAGTCAGAGAGGGCTCTCTCTTCAGGATTTTAACTTTATTTAAGGGGTGATTTTAGGCTAGATATGAGGCACATGGGTTTGATTTGATTTTGATTTTGATTGATGGGGTGGTTGATCTTATTCAAACTGAGTTGACATGCAAAAAGTAATAAGTTCAAACCATTAGGCATGGAGTCATGACTGTGAACTGAGGGTGTTTTTTCTCTGGTAGAAAAGGGGAATATGGAACATGATAGCTACACATGGCACAATGATTTTATGCTGGAACAAGGGTGAAATGGAAGTTAGGGAACGAGAGGAAATTAAGGATCTCTCATTAAGCCAAAGAGGGAAAGTGGATGAGTGATATCTGGGAGCAATGAAGAATTCCTAGACAACATTGATATGTGAAAGGAACAGCTTAAACAGGCGCAATTAAGAATGCATATTCATCACTGTTTCAGAGGAAAACATGGAAAGTTGCAAGAATTGAGCACAAAGGGCATGAAAACCAATTCTAGTCTATTCTTTTTTCCTGCAACTTAGATTATGATATATATTTGATACAACTATGTATAAACTGATAAACGAAGGGAGGGACCACTTATTGAACAATGAGCAAGCACGAGAATTCCATACCAATTTCTTCAGCCATTGAAAGCACAACCAGCCAGTTCAGATGCAAGCATTCCAGCAGTCTTTGATTATAGAAGTTCTAAATATTTACAGTGCAGCTCTCAAAATGAGAGATCAACCGAACAACCCACCAGCCCTTATTACATTGTACAGGGTTGTATTTATAGGCAAAATATCTACAACAAAGATTTGCTAGAAGATCTTTTTCAAGAAATAAATGCAGTTAACCTAACTTGTCTTATAAGTAATGAAAATATCTATTTAATGTTGTGCTGGGGGAAGCTGTCTCAAAATGTGGCTATCTGTCGTCCTCTGGCAGCTATTCTTGTCCAATCTGCAATTGCTGCGCCTTTCACTTCTCATCTGCACCTCTTAGTCGGTTCTGCTGCTCTCAGGTGACTGTGATTCCCATTTAATTTGTTATGATTCGGTTTTAATGGCCTGTGACTCTGTCCTGGTATGCATTGATTTGGTTTGGATGGTCTTTAATGCTTTCCCGGCTCTGATATGGTCGATCTGATACTCTCTGCCGCTTCACTGATACTCTTTGATTGAATCGGGGCTTCTTCCTCTCTCTGATGTGGTAAAAACTATTAAATCGCCCCTTTTCTGCCCTTTCATGGCAAAAACAATCGATGAGAGAAAAGATTCCCCACTTTGGCCCATTTCCCGTAGCGATGCGCATCGAAACCTGTCTCAGAATTTGATTTCGGGCCTCCGAAGCCTCGATTTCGCTCATGCGCGCTTTCATTTCGGCGGATGACGTCAACGGTACAGCGGATGACGTCAGCAGGGTGACGTGGCAGGGTGACGCAGCAGGGCAGCTGAGGTGGCGGCATCATCATGCGGTGTAGTGGCAACAGGGAAGGGCGGTAAGCGGTTTGCGTCAGACTGCTTTTGGTATGGGAGCGGTATCTGTCAGGGGCGGCCCGATGCAATGAAAAGCCACCAAGTGTCCCGGTGTACGACGGTGAAACCGTCGACCATCAGGCACTATTGTGCTGTCACGTAAGAGCGCCCGATATGCATGAGGGTCGTCGGATCTGGGAGAGGCGATCCAACGATCGATGGGAGGGGAAGGTGAGCGGGTTTTAAAATAAAAGCACGCGCGATAAACGTTGATTAATCGCGGCGGTGGGTGGGTTTTAGACTTTAGGTTTTGAGGGTTAAATGCACGCTTAGGGTCATGGTATGGTTTGGTGTGCGGGGAAGGGGTTTTTAGCATGGTTATTTGCTTAACCAGAGGTTAAAACAAATCCCAAGGGAAACAAAGGTGGAAGGGCTAATACCACGGCCCCAAATAGACCTGATATCTCCCTGACTTTTATTTATTAGGCTATAGTTGCCATGGGGTGGGATATTAAATATTTTTTGGGCTTTGTTTTATATAGTTTTCACATAATAGGGGTTAGAGGAATGACCTGGGGAGCTAAATAATAAAGTTAGGAGTTAATATGACTTGGTAGAGTGAAAATGTAGGGGAATGATGAATTTGTGCAAAGATTATTTTTACACAAGAAATGTGGCTTCTTTTCACTAAGCCAACTCAGGTGTCAACTTGGCTTTTAAGTAAAAAAGGAATGCAAAAATGGACTCTTGGGTAGATCCCAAGGTCCTTGAGGGGATGTTAGTGAATGAGTTTGAGAAATAAGGAGGGGAGTTAGAGATGCCTTGCTTGGTCTGATCAACATGAGAAAATGCCACCAAACTATGATCTGGATAGATATGACACTTGAAAACATGAAATGGATCACATAGCTTGACTGCTGCAACCACAAAAATACTTACCCAGCCTACTTTACCTAGCATTTTTTCTTCTTTTGGTTTGGGTGCATTTGAACTAGAAAACCCAACTTTTCAACTTTTTTCATCTATTTACTATCCTCCTACCTACATCTACGCTTATTCCATCTAGGGTCTCAGTTTAAGTTGTTGAGCACCCTTGCTTCTCTACCTATCTAAGAATTTGCCCAGATTAAGCTGTTTGGACAGATAATGATTCTCTATATTCTACAACAGGAAATTGAAACCTAGGGAGACCAAGATTAAGCTATTTGGATCTCCCTTTAACTGAAAATTCTTCAAAAATGGAATAACTCCTCAAAATTGGAATACAGCAAAGACATTTAGGCTGGCAAACTCTCATGGACACTTCTGTGGCCTGAGTATCAAATATGGAATATTGCAGCCTGCAGAGCATGACATATTTAGCATGTAAAAATGTCAATCATGAAAGATGGATACCTGCTATGAGCAGGAGGCTAATAGTGGCTCCACTTGGGGATGGCTTTTCCTTGTGAAAGGCCAAGAACAGTAGGTCAAAATGCCTTGATCTTTACTTTTTGTTGTACTCTGAAAACTTTGCTTTGCTGGTTGCTTTATTTATGAACATGAAAACAGACCTTGGAGAGCTTATGGCCTTCACTTCGGGCTTCAACTGAAGCAAGCTTGCTGTCTAAACAAACAAAAAAACTGAAATCCTACCTACCTACTCTAACCAGCGCTTACTTTGCTGTTAGGTGAAATGAAATAACCAGTGCGGCCATTTAAGCATTATAAACACGAACGAGCTTTGTTGCTTGCGCTTGCTAGCGGAAAAAACTGAGATCTTGAAATCTGATATGGCTTTCCTAATCTTTGAGAAGATCAGGAAACTACTGACCTTCTTTGGTGAAACAAGAAACTGTACAAAAGGGTCCTGTAGCATATATACATCATTCCCGAACTGAATTGAGGAACTGTCCAAAGGTTTGGGATCACTATCATGCCTTGGAATAGGGATATCATCCACACTCTGATGCTGAGGCACACAGCCTGCTAGTGGAGAAGAGTACCTCTTTACTTCATCATACTCCCTGTGAACACATGCATCATATACCTCCTGAACTGATATTTGCAATTTATTACAAGCAGGCTCATATGGCCTTTGACTGATCTGCACAGGTTGCTCCTTTTCTTCTTTGAAAACCTCAGATGGCTGACGATAAAGAGGCAGGGGATCCACTTGGATGACTTGATCATATGCTGTTGCTTCAAAGTCTTCCTCCAGCTGCTTATTGATGGCTCTTTGGGGCTGCAAAGCTAGAGGCAATATATTTTGAACATTGGTTTGGGCTTCCTCCAGATGATCAATATCAACACTTGCTGATCTTTGCTTATTAATTGTATGGTAGTTTTCCTTAATAAACTGAAAAGATTCGAAACAAAATGGTAAAGTTCCCTCACTGAAATCAAAATTTTCTGTGTTTTCCTCCTTTACTTCATAGCTGATATGGGCATCCTGCTCATTGATTTCCAGTTGTTGAGCATGAACTGGGCTTTCTGCCAAACTAGGTTTTGATTCCCGTGTAAGGCTGATTTGTTCATTAGGCTCATCATCATCATCATACTCATCATATTTTGGCAAGCAATTGAAAGAAGAGAAGATGCTACGTTCATATAGTATATCAGGATATTGCTCCACCATGTATGGCTGCACGAATATGTGATATGTTTTGTGGTAGGTTTGTTCATGAATGTCATTACTTTCCTGTTGTAAAACAAATGTGTTCAGATGTTCTAAAAATTCCACTTTCATTGTGATCATTTCCTCTGACCTTTGTAACCAACCATGAAGTCTTTCTTCTTGCTCTGCTTTGCGGTTTTCCTCCCTGATTTTCAGATTTGCCTCTATGTTCACTGCCATGTCCTGCATTTGTTTCATAGTGGGGGGGTTCCTTTCTCTTAAACGAAATTCTATTTCTGGGTCAAAAGCTCTCGGATAATGCAATAGAGCTAAATCAAGGGGAGGTCTAATATTCAAAGGCAGAGCCTGATAAACTTGATTGAATCGATCATGAAATTGTTGAACAGATTCACTTGGATTTCTTTTTAACTGATTATATTCTTCAATGAGCAAGAGGAAATTAAGTTTGATCATCCATCTATCAAGGAAGAGTTTGGAAAACTGCTGAAGATTCGAGATGCTAGCCTCAGGCAATGCTTTAAACCAAGTCCTAACTTCGCTTTGCAAAGAAAGGGCAAACAGCCTGATACTAACATCCTCCTCCTCTACTTCAAATATATTAAGATAATCTTCAAAGGCTTGGATATGCTTTTGGGCAGTAATACCATTCTCTCCATCAAATGTTGGGAGATAATCAGGATGATTTTTAGGCAGAGGATTAAGCACAGGAGGCAACACAAGAGGCTTATACCTATCAGGAACTTTATGAGGCACGGGAGTATGTACAGGGATTCGCTGAATGGGCTCAATATGAACAAGGATAACATGATTGGCTTTGATATTTGTTTCCTCCTTAGTTGTATGATGATTCTCAACAGCTTTTAAAGGCTGCTGATGTAATGTGCAAGGAGGCCTTTCAACAATATTTTCGAAGGGCAAGTTATGAAAATCTAATTTAAAATCGTTTTTAAAATACAATATACAGCAAAATTTTGTGGAAGAGAAAGAATATGACCTGTTGGATAGTAGTCCAGGTCAACAGCCTGATCTGCTCATATATTTCTCTTGGGTTCATTTCTCCAGTGGAGTCTTTATTATGAGGATTATGTGGAGTCGCCAGGTGGATAAGTAAATAAACTTTGAAGGGCCTGATCTCTGTCCACCACACAGATCGGGACTTAATATGCAACAAGAAGCAAAGTATTTTTTTATTTTTTGAGATTTTTTGTGATTTTTTCAAAATAAGTTTAGGAATTTTTTGGAAAGGGAAACTAATCAAAAATGGGGATTTATAGTAATGAACAGATGATTGGTCCCCAGTGGAGTTGTCATTATGTTATCACTCAGGTTGTTCCCTTTGACTCCCAAGGGAATACAGCCGAGGTAACCACAAACCAGTCTTTGGACTGCAGGTCCTAGCCTACCAACAGTCAGAGAGGGCTCTCTCTTCAGGATTTTAACTTTATTTAAGGGGTGATTTTAGGCTAGATATGAGGCACATGGGTTTGATTTGATTTTGATTTTGGTTGATGGGGTAGTTGATCTTATTCAAACTGAGTTGACATGCAAAAAGTAATAAGTTCAAACCATTGAGCATGGAGTCATGACTGTGAACTGAGGGTGTTTTTTCTCTGGTAGAAAAGGGGAATATGGAGCAGGATAGCTACACATGGCACAATGATTTTATGCTGGAACAAGGGTGAAATGGAAGTTAGGGAACGAGAGGAAATTAAGGATCTCTCATTAAGCCAAAGAGGGAAAGTGGATGAGTGATATCTGGGAGCAATGAAGAATTCCCAGACAGCATTCATATGTGAAAGGAACAGTTTAAACAGGCGCAATTAAGAATGCATATACATCATTGTTTCAGAGCAAAACATGGAAAGTTGCAAGAATTGAGCACAAAGGGCATGAAAACCAATTCTGGTCTATTCTTTTTTCCTGCAACTTAGATTATGATATATATTTGATATAGCTATGTATAAACTGATAAATGAAGGGAGGGACCACTTATTGAACCATGAGCAAGCACGAGAATTCCATACCAATTTCTTCAGCCATTGAAAGCACAACCAGCCAGTTCAGATGCAAGCATTCCAACAGTCTTTGATTATAGAAGTTCTAAATATTTACAGTGCAGCTCTCAAAATGAGAGATCAACCGAACAACCCACCAACCCTTATTACATTGTTCAGGGTTGTATTTATAGGCAAAATATCTACAACAAAGATCTGCTAGAAGATCTTTTTCAGGAAATAAATGCAGTTAACCTAACTTGTCTTATAAGTAGTGGAAATATCTATTTAATGCTGCGTTGGGGGCAGTTATCTCAAAATGTGGCTATCTGTCGTCCTCTGGTAGCTATGCTTGTCCAATCTGCAATTGTTGCGCCTTTCACTTCTCATCTGCACCTCTTAGTCGGTTCTGCTGCTCTCAGGTGACTGTGATTCCCATTTAATTTGTTATGATTCAGTTTTAATGGCCTGTGACTCTGTCCTGGTATGCATTGATTTGGTTTGGATGGTCTTTAATGCTTTCCTGGCTCTGATATGGTCGATCTGATACTCTCTGCCATTTCACTGATACTCTTTGATTGAATCGGGGCTTCTTCCTCTCTCTGATGTGGTAAAAACTGTTAAATCGCCCCTTTTATGCCCTTTCGCGGCAAAAACAGTCGCTGAGAGAAAAGATTCCCTACTTTGGCCCATTTCCCGTAGCGATGCGCATCGAAAACTGCCTCAGAATTTGATTCCCGGCCTCCGAAGCCTCGATTTCGCTCTTGCGCGCTTTCATTTCGGCAGATGACGTCAGCGGTACGTCGGATGACATCAGCAGTGGGACCTAGTACAGATGATGATGTGGCAGGGTGACGCAGCAAGGCAGCTGATTTGGCGGCATCATCATGTGGTGAAGTGGCAACAGGGGAGGGCGGTAAGCAGTTTGGTACGGGAGCGGTATCTGTCAGGGGTGGCCCGCCGCAATGAAAAGCCGCCAAGTGTCCCGGTGTACAACGGTGAAACCGTCGACCATCGGGCACTATTGTGCCATCACGTAAGAGCGCTCGATATGCATGAGGGTCGTCAAATCTGGGAGAGGCGATCCGACGGTGGACGGGAGGGGAAGATGAGCGGGTTTTAAAATAAAAGCGCACGCGATAAACGTTGATTAATCACAGCGGTGGGTGGGTTTTAGACTTTAGGTTTTGAGGGTTAAATGCGTGCTCGGGGTCATGGTATGGATTGGTGTGCGGGGGAGGGGTTTTTAGCGTGGTTATTTTCTTAACCAGAGGTTAAAACAAATCCCAAGGGAAACAAAGGTGGAAGGGCTAATACCACGGCCCCAAATAGACCTGATATCTCCCTGACTTTTATTTATTAGGCTATAGTTGCCATGGGGTGGGATATTAAATATTTTTTGGGCTTTGTTTTATATAGTTTTCACATAATAGGGGTTAGAGGAATGACTTGGGGAGCTAAATAATAAAGTTAGGAGTTAGTATGACTTGGTGGAGTGAAAATGTAGGGGAATGATGAATTTGTACAAAGATTATTTTTACACAAGAAATGTGGCTTCTTTTCACTAAGCCAACTCAGATGTCAACTTGGATTTTAAGCAAAAAAGGAATGCAAAAATGGACTCTTGGGCAGATCCCAAGGTCCTTGAGGGGATGTTAGTGAATGAGTTTGGGAATTAAGAAGAGAGGGGAGTTAGAGATGCCTTGCCTGGTCTGGTCAACATGAGAAAATGCCACCAAGCTGTGATCTGGATAGATATGATACTTGTAAACATGAAATGGATCACATAGCTTGACTTCTGCAACCACAAAACTACTTACCCAGCCTACTTTACCTAGCATTTTTTCTTCTTTTGGTTTGGGTGCATTTGAACTAGCAAACCCAACTTTTCAACTTTTTTCATCTATTTACTGTCCTCCTACCTACATCTACACTTATTCCATCTAGGGGCTCAGTTTAAGTTGTTGAGCACCCTTGCTTCTCTACCTATCTAAGAATCTTCCCAGATTAAGCTGTTTGGATCTCCCTTTAACTGAAAATTCTTCAAAATTGGAATACAACAGAGGCATTTAGGCTAGCAGACTCTCATGGACACTTCTGTGGCCTGAGTATCAAATATGGAACATTGCAGCCTGCAGAGCATGACATATTTAACATGTAAAAATGTAAATCATGAAATATGGATACCTGCTATGAGAAGGAGGCTAACAACTCTGATGAAGATGAATTTGTAGTCATGAAAAAGAAATCAACTAATCATTTCCCTCATCGCAGAGGAGGTAATGATGAATCATATGAAGAAAATGACTATGTTGGAAACCAAGAAGTATTATTCATGGCATTCACAAATGATGATGATTCAAGACTAGAAGGAAATGTAGATGAATTGTTAATGAGTGCCATTGAAGAAAATGAGAAATTACGAAATAAAATCATTTCTCTCAAGGTAGAAAAGGAGGAAGAAAAAAGAAGGGAAGACCTCTTGAAAAATAAGCTAAAAGAAAAGGAAGAAATTTGTGAAAATCGTGAAGCTGAAATAGTATCTCTAAGGAAGGAATTGGAGCAAGTCAAAAAGAGTTGGGAAAGCTCTCAAACACTTGATATTATCCTAAATGCTCAAAAACCTCAATATGAAAAATCTGGGATAGGTTTTAAAGGAGAATCATCAAGTGCTAAGGATAATGCAAAATGATATGCTGACATACTTTCCAGCAACTCAAAAGAAGAAAAATCATTTCATCAAAGGCCCATCTCAAAACCAAAGAATGAAGAAAGAGTAACTCCAAGAAAGAATGTTGATTCAAATCATGGCTATTACAATAGGTACCAAGCCATATTTTTTGGGCATTATTATTATTGTTAAAAATTTGGTCATCAAGCTAAACATTGCATGGCTTGTAAGAATGAAACACCAAAATTGAAGGATCAAATAAACAAACCATATGGTCTCCAAGGGCAAGGAAAAATCAAGACCTACAACTCTTTTGATCCTTTGGCCAAATTTGATCCAATTTTCTCACTATTTAATGATAATGAACATAATGAACAAAATTTCCCCCTCAAAAGAAGAGAAGCAAAAGATGAGAATCCCAATACGGATAAATGTGGCCTAGTTCTATGTGCTCATAGTGATGAAAACCATTGGTTTGTGGATAGTGGGTGCTCCAAACATATGACAGGTGACAAAAGGAATTTTGTCTCATTGAATAGAAAGGAAGGAAATGTATCCTTGGGAAGTGGATTTGCCAAAATTGCTAGAAAAGGAACTGTTACCCTTATTAATGGAAAAGGAAAGGCTCAAAATGCTTTGCTGGTAGATGGGATCAAACACAATCTCTTGAGTATTAGCCAAATCTGTGATCAATGACACATTGTTGTCTTTAGCACTAAAGATCATGAAATAAGGAACTCTTCCTCAGGAGAACTTGTGGAAAATGGAGTTAGAACATCAGATAACGTCTACACTCTGAACAAAATTCAAGAAGATAAATGTTACCTAAGTCAAACAGATGAAAGCTGGTTGTGGCACAAGCGACAAGGACATACAAGTTTCGATAACTTGATCAATATAAGAAAGATCAATGCAGTGCGGGACATCCCAAAGTTATTCAAGCTAAATCAAGGTGTATATGGTCCATGTCAACATGGAAACAAAACTAGAACCAGCCACAAGACCAAGGAGTTCTCTACATCAAAACCTTTGGAGATCATTCATGTTGATTTATGTGGACCAACTAGAACTCTTACGCTCCAAGGAGAAAGGTACTTTGCTTTATTTGTTGATGAATATACTAGAATGATGTGGGTATATTTCATAAAATATAAATTCAAAGCATTTGAATGTTTTAAGAATCTTAAATCTCTTGTAGAAAATCAAAAGGATTCTAAGATTAAATGTCTTAGAACGGAAAGAGGGGGAGAATTAACATCAAAAGAATTCGATGAATTCTATAAAGTACATGTAATCGAAAGAAAACTCTTTGCTGCTAGAACACCCAAGAAAAATGGGGTGGTTGAAAGAAGAAACCAAATTGTTCAAGAAATGGAAAGAATAATGTTACTAGCAGCTGACTTGCAGCCAAAATTTTGGAGAGAAGCAATTGGGACAACAATTTATACTTTGAATTGAACTCAACTAAGACCAAATAATGAGAAGACTCCTTATGAATTATGGAAAGGAAAACCTGCTTTACTAAAATACGTCAAGGTTTTTGGAAGCAAATGCTTCATAAAAATCAATGATGACTCACCAAAAAAATTTGATTCTCAGGTTGACAAAGGAATATTCCTCGTATATTCTAGTAGGAGCAAAGCCTAAAAGTGATACAATAATCGACTACGAAAAATAGTGGAAAGCATTGATGTGCAGATTGATGAAGACCTTCCAGAAAAGGAAATTCAAGATCATGAATATGACCCCCTCATTGAAGAAAATGAAGTACCTGAAAAAGAGGAAAAAGATGAAGAAAAACAAAAGGAAAAAGAACCATCTCAAACCCCTTCAAAGGTGAAATTCCTCCAAAAACATGACCCAGAAGAGCATATTATTGGCAATGTAGATGAGGGGATACAAACCCAAAGAAGGATGACAAGTACACCAAGGAAAATGATGTTGTTATCCTATCTATGATAGAACCATAAAATTTTACTCAAGCAAGGATCCTCATTGGGTGGAAGCCATGGAAGAAGAAATGTCTCATATCGAAAATAATGAGACATGGGAGTTGGTACCTCGTCCAAAGGATATAAATATAATTGGAACGAAGTGGGTGTTCAAAAACAAAATGAATGAAGATGGACAAATCATCATAAATAAGGCAAGGCTTATTTGTAAAGGTTATTCACAAATTGAAGGAATTGACTTTCAAAAACCTTTGCATCAGTAGCTCATATGGAATTTATAAGGATGTTCTTGGCATTTTCTAGCTCAAAAGGATTCAAAGTCTATCAAATGGACATAAAATCAGAATTTCTAAATGGGGAACTCAGGGAAGAAGTCTACATGGAGCAACCAGAAAGGTTTAATCTAGCAGAAGGAAAAGACTTTATTTGTAAGTTGAAAAAGGAATTATATGGGTTGAAACAAGCTCCTATAACTTGGTACACAAGATTGAATCACTATCTACAACTGTTAAAATTGGCAACTAGGGCCAAACTCCATGTGGGTCATCTTATTAATGGAAGCTGATATTTTCTTGGATCCCTCTCACCGAGAGGTGTAGGATTGATCTAATGATCATCTGATTCCAATAAGTATTCATGAAGATATGAATTTATTTGTGTTATGGGGCAATTCGTCAAGGTTGGCCAACAACCAAATAACCCGCTCTTGTGCTTTATGTTTTAGTAGAAATAGAAGAGGACTTTAAGCCATTTGACACTCACTCACTCTTGTGATCTCTACTCCTCCTGTTTTGGGTTTGATGAAGATGAGATCTAGAAGGAGTGCCCTAGGATATACACTTCACTAAGATAACATGACCTAGATCTAAATGCAGTCATGGGAGAATAGGCTCTATGTTGCTCTAATGGAGAAGCCTAATGCAGCCATGGAAGAAGCCCTTTTTGTATCATGAAGAAACACCTATGATGGCATGGAAATAAATTCTACGCTGCCCTAATGAAGATCAAGCTTCAACCATGGAGAAACTTATACGCTGCCCTAAATTATAGTAACGAAGAAGCCCTAGATGCAGTGAAGGAAGGAGTCTAATTGAGACCTATATGCTGTCCTAAAAGGGTTCTAACCACTATATAGAAGAGCCCTAATTCGTTGATCAAAGGAGTCTCCTTATACGCAGTCAATGAAGTTATCTAGCCACAGGTAAAGGAGATGCCTAGCCACATTTTGATAAGAGCTCAACTCTTACTATGACTGCATACACCGATGTTGATTGGACCAAAAGTGTCGATGATCGAAAAAATACTAGTGGAAATGCATTCTTCTTGGGAGATTGTCTAGTATCTTGGCTCAGCAAAATACAAACATCCATATCATTATCTACAACTAAAGCCGAGTATATATCTGTGGCAGATTGTTGTACTCAAATATTATGGATGAAGGAAGCTCTGAAGGATGTCAACATAGATACCAATCAACCAATCACCATATATTGTGATAACACAAGTGTTATCAGTCTCAGCAAAAATCCAATGATGCACTCAAAGACCAAACATATACCAATCAAGTATCATTTCCTTCATCAAAAAGTAGCTGAACAAACCATAAATTTGGAATATATCAATACCAAGGAGCAGATTGTTGATATTTTCACAAAACCTCTTCCTCAAGAAGCATTTGAACATCTTCACTAAAAGATGGGGGTTATTGCTCTAGCAGCACACTAAGATGATTCTTAAGATGCCGCATGACAGGGGGAGTCCTTGTGCACTCCTTTGCCATTGATGTCAAAGGGGGAGAGAAGAAAGATATTTCCATCCAATGACAAAGGGGGAGATTGTTAATCTAGTTGTCATTGATGTCAATATATTGAAGAAGGCAGGGACATGGTGGCAATCAATGAAGAAGCCCAACACTCAAAGACACTTTGCCCTGCCTCCATTTCTGCACTATTAAATGATCAATCACATGAAATAATTTAATTTTTTTTCTGTCTTAGAAAAGGAATTTCATCATGAGACTTGGACCATCTGAAAGGGCATAATTTTACCTTTCTAATGAGTTATTATGCGTCCCAAAATTCCAAATAATGAGAGAGAAATTGATTTTTAAAGATTAAATTATTTATCTGCCTATTGAGCCAACCTGTATTAAGACAAGTCATGTTGTCTTGACCTAGAAAACTTGATTGTTCATTGTGAGGATGCAGAACATGTATAAATAAGAGGTTAGACCTCTGTTTCAAGGATAAGAATTCGGTGAAAAAGACAACGAAGTAATTCGAACTGTAGAAGTAGAAGAAGGAACTGAAAGTTCACATCTTGTGAACAAAGTCAAGGGCAATCTTAGCACATAACGAAGATTATCTACACCACAGGAGTGCAAACTTTTGGACTGATCCTGTGGCAGTTTCAGTGCGATCTAGGGTTATAGTCTAGCAGTAAAAAAATTGAGGATTGTAAAGCAATGAAACTCATGTATTAATTGTGGGCTTGTGACAACGTGAGAGACACATAATTTAAAAATATACCTCTTAGTCTAGGGACAAATTTGGAGAAGGAGAATCTGCGGACTGTGACAAACATTTGTGCATCATTAACTCAGATTCAATGGTTTACACCTTAGTCCTGTAACAACAATTTCCTTGCATGGATAGAAGCATACTCTTATAGTGGTGACCTTTATTTTACAATAACTAGTGTCTCCATACAGAGGTCGGATTGGAGGACTGTCTTTCGGCCGTTACAATGAAAAGGTAGGATTTGCACCTTGGGTTTGTGGTTCTATACCATGGAGAACTGTAACGTGGACCATCATACAGTGAATCTATACCTCGGCTCTAGGACTGTGGCTTGAACTTCAAGTGCAACGTTCAAACTTCATAATAATTAGTCTCTCATTATTCGAATTAAGTGACAAAAGATATCCTTGGACTGTAAAGGACCAGATTGTAGTGCCACAATGATTTTGTAGAACCCACCTTTGGACAGTGAAGATCTCTCTCTTGGACAATGGACAGTGAAGTAAATAAAAGACGAGTACAAAGCAAAGCCAAAGTGTTTTTCGTTTTTGAAGTGGTGAAGACATTGAAGAATATGCCAAGAACATTGAGGTAAGTACTTTACACATTCTCTATTAAACACTAGGATTGGTGTCATTGGAGTTGGTGCTCCTAAACACAAGGTAGGTGCCTTGGATGAGACAGGGTCGAAGCCCTAGAGGTCGAAGCCTCATCAAAAACAAAGTTGGTGCTTGGGAATAATTATCATACATTATATTTATTCATTTATACTCAATAAATTTATTCTTATACGTTTCTCTAATTAAATTGTGAAGAATCTAACTGGTAATAATAACAATTGAAAGAAAATATTGATTAACCCCCCTCTCAGTATTTCCAACAATCAAAGTGTATCTGACCTACTTTGAGGGGTAGTGATTCAGAGAGTGCACAATGAAGCAACTCAGGGGGAGATGTGGGTGTCAAGATCATGGAGCAAACGGTTCAGCTAGAAAAATGGAGATGTGGTCTCCATAGACTACATGATGAGATGGGCTAGGAGTTCTGATGGATCGATGGTGAACCTCGTGCACTTCAATATGTTGTGCTGCAGTTTGTAGATTGTGGACTTCTTATGTCTTTTCATGGATGGTTGGGACAGCTCGAGGGTTTCTTTCACATGGACGAGATAATGTTGATCAAGATAGCTTCATGTGATGGACTTCAAATCGACAGGATAGAGCCTTCATGGGTTCGTGATGTTGCATATCCGAGATTGGTGGGATTTGCATGAGTGGTATTTGATCCAAGAGGATGAGTGCTTGTAGGACTAAGTCAGTGGAGATCGTGTAGGCTTAGAGGGAGTGTAGCCTCAAAGGGAGTATCCCTATGGAGGTTTGGGATCTTCAGGTTCAAATATGATGAGGCAGAGGCACTGCTGAGATTGTCGAATTCATTCTACACAGTATGCCGCAATGATGGATTCCAGATGGGCTAGTGTCATCATCAGACGTGGATGGTTACTTTCTAGTCTTCAAAGTACCTCCCTCGCTAAGAGGGAGTGTCTTTTTTTGTGTAGCTAGGGAGGTGCTCCAAGCCCTAGAGTTCGAGGGTTGGACGTCAGGGCGCCACATGTAGGCTTGTGGGCTTAGAACCCAAGGTTGGAGTTTTGCACCCATAGATGTTTGTGCCAAAATCGTGACGAGATTACGACATGTGATGGATGAGGGTGATAGTAAATGACGAGACAAATCTAATGCATCGAGAATCATCCAATTTCGAGTTGTCGTTGTTGAGTTATGCATTTTTAAGCTGAAAAGTAATTATTGGTTTTCAAGTCATGTAGACTTGAAGTAAAATTTGGCCAATGGATGTGTCTCTTCACTAATTCGTGGAGCCCTTGTATTATGTATAAATATAAGGCGGAGGAATGTCATTTAACACATCCAATAAGAACCCAAGGTTGGGGTTTTGCACCCATAGATGTTTGTGCCAAAATCGTGACGAGATTACGACATGTGATGGATGAGGGTGATAGTAGATGAAGAGACAAATCTAATTCATCGAGAATCATCCAATTTCGAGTTGTCTTTGTTGAGTTATGAATTTTTGAAGCTGACAAGTAATTATTGGTTTTCAAGTCATGTAGAATTGAAGTAAAATTTGGCCAATGGATGTGTCTCTTCACTAATTCGTGGAGCCCTTGTATTATGTATAAATATAAGGTGGAGGAATGTCATTTAACACATCCAATAAGCATATTTCATAATCTACACATCAAGAAAGCCAACTCGACTGTGGGCAGTGCGAGTACAGGAATGCGAGTGTAGGAACGGACAAGTGCAGGAACACGAGTGCAGAAACGCACGAGTGCAGGAACGCACGAGTGTAGGAACGTATGAGTGCAGGAACGCATGAGTGTAGGAACACGAGTGCAAAAACATGTGAAGGAATGCGAGTGTGGGAAGGAGAGCGCAGGAACACATAAGTGTAGGAACACATGAGTCCAAGAACGCGATTGCATGAACACAAGAGTGCAGGAATGCGAGTACAGGGGCGCGCGAGTGCAGGAACGGGCTAGGTATGTATTATATTGTATTGATGTGTTAAGGTTGAATTGATACTAGTGGATGATGTCCTAAGAGAGGACAGTTTGGAAGTCGGGTAGTAGCCATGTGGAAGGGTATCTTACGTGTTCGATGCCCTAACTAGGAAAAGATGCTACAATGAGCATTGGTAACTCGTAGACTATGCAGGGAAGCGTGAGAGTGCACCAAGTGTGGACGTGATTGGGCACTTATGGTCTGTTGGAGGATAGCGAGATAGTGTCCAAGTTGGAGCCCAATGAGCAACACCTTGACGGACAAAGGTAGTTGCGAGAGAGGGAGTTGTTGAGCTCAAGGGTTTGATCAACCAAGAGCAGTTTTTGGAGCCCAAGATGTCCTCCTAGCTTGTGTTCATTGTAGATGCGCATGTTGTAGTAACAGGTGGCAGCCTTTCGTGCTCTATGTTGGTCTTCATCAGTGCAGTACAGGAAGACCATAGTGGGCTGAAGTCCCTGACTAGCTGAGGAGCAACACTGGGCAGTTGAAATTTGTTTACAAGTGGAGCAGTGAACAACTCAACAGGAGTCTCGATGTGTTGTGGCCTTAATGGACAAAGGCAGAACTAGAGGGTAGATTGGATATCCCAGATTCAGTAGCCAGATGGACTTGGAGCATTGATAGAGGTAGGAGTTGTAGATCATAAGTCGAAGGACTGGGCAAGTACAAGTTATGATCAAGAGGAGTTGAGAGAGTCTACTACACTACTAAGATGGTCAGATTATCTTTTTGAGGGTAGATTACTTTTTGATGTTATCACACTAAGCCTCAATTTTGTATATTGTACTAGTAGATATATGAGGGCCATTATCCCTGGTACAGGAGCCCTATATTGTTATATTATATGTTGATTAATGTAACGAAGTTGGGTGGAAAATTCTAGAAAGTTATCTATATTATGTGCATGTCTCATTTACTGTTGTTTATATTCTATTGTGCAAAGTAGTTTATGGTTGAGATTCTTGTTTTGTTAGCGTCAGTGATTTTAAGACCTTAACTTAGACCCAAGGTCATGGAAATTCAACATGGTATCAAAGTGTATCTGACCTACTTTGAGGGACAATGAATCAGAGAGTGCACAACAAAGCAACTCAAAAGGAGTTGTGGGTGTCAAGATCAAGGAGCAAAGGGTTCAGCGGGAAGCATAGAGATGTTGTCTCGATAAACTACATTATGAGATGGACTAGGAGTTCTGGTGGATCGGTGGTGAACTTGGTGCACTTCAGTATGTTATGTGGCAGTTTGTAGATCGTGGACCTCCTATGTTTTGTCATGGATGGATGGGATAGCTCGAGGGTTTCTTTTGAATGGACGAGATCAAGTTGATTGAGATGACTTCATGTGATGGAATTTAGATTAAGAGGTTAGATTCTTCATCGGATCGTGATGTTGCATATCCGAGATTGATGGGATTTGCATGAGTGGTATTTGATCCGGGAGGATGAGTGCTTGCAGGACTAAGCCAGTGGAGATCGTGTAGGCTCAGAGGGAGAAATCCTATGAAGGTTTGGGATCTTCAGGTTCAGATATGATGAGGCAGAGGCACTACCGAGATTGTCAGATTCATTCTACAATGTATGTTGCGGTGATGGATGCCAGATGGGCTGCTGTCATTGTCAGATGATGATGGTTACTTCCTAGTCTTGGAAGTACCTCCCTCGCTAAGAGGGAGTGTTGTTTTTTGATAGCTTGGGAGGTACTCCAAGCTCTAGTGTTCGAGGATTGGAGGTCAAAGTGCCACAAGTAGACTTGTGGGCTTAGAACGCAAGGTTGGGGTTTGCACCCATAGATGTTTGGGCCAAAATTGTGATGAGATTACGAGATGTGATGGATGAGGATGATATTAGATGATGAGGCAAATCCAACGCATCTAGAATCGTCCAATTCTGAGTTGTCATTGTTGAGATATGAATTTTTGAAGTTGAAAAGTAATTATTGGTTTTCAAGTCATGTAGAATTGAAGTAAAATTTGGCCAATAGATGTGTCTCTTCACTAATTCATGGAGCCCTTGTATTGTGTATAACTATAAGGTGGAGGAGAGTCATTTAACACATCCAAGAAGCATCTTTCATAGTCTACATATCAAGAAAGCCAACTCGGGTGTGGGTAACGCAAGTACGGGAACGCGAGTTCAGGAACGTGAGTGCAGGAACACACAAGTACAGGAACACACGAGTGTAGGAATGCACGAGTGTAGGAATGCGTGAATTGAAGGAATGCGGGACTGCAGGAATGCGAGTGCAGGAATGTAAGTATACAAATGCGAGTGCAGGAACCCAAGTATATGAATGTGAGTGCACTAATGTGTAAGTGAAAAAATGCGTAAGTGCAAGAACATGTGAATGCAAGAACACACGAGTGCAGGTACACGAGTACATGAACGCGCGAGTGCATGAACGAGCTAGGTATGTATGGTATTGATGTGTTAATGTTGAATTGATGCTAGTGGATGATGCTTAGGAGAGGACAATTTGGAAGTCTGTTAGCAACCATGTGGAAGGGTCTCTTAGGTGTTGGATGCCCTAACTAGGAGCATATGCTACAACGAGGGTTAGTGACTCGTTGACTATTGGAAGGGAGCATGAGAGTGGACCAAGTGTGAATGTGATTGGGCACTTATGGTTTGCTGGAGAACAACAAGATAGTGTCCAAGTTGGAGCTCAGTGGGCAACACCTTGATGGACAAGGTAGTTGCGAGAGAGGGAGTTGTTGAGCTCAAGAGTCTGATCAACCAAGAGCAGTTTGTAGAGCCCGAGACGTGTGTGGGCAAGAACATCTACAATAGATGATGGGCAGTCCTCCTAGCCCGTGTTCATTGTAGATGGACATCTTGCAGTGATAGGTGGCAGCCTTTCATGCCCTATGTTGGTCTTCATCGGTGTAGCACAAGAAAACCATAGTGGGCTGAAGTCCCTGACTAGCTAAGGAGCAACAGTGGGTAATTGAGATTTGTTCACAAGTGGAGCGGTGAAAAACTCAACAAGAGTCTCAATGTGTTGTGGCCTTGATGGACAAAGGAAGTACTAGAGAGCAGATTGGATATCCGAGATTCAGTGGCCAGATGGACAAAGGCAAAATTAGAGAGCAGATTGGATATCCGAGATTTAGTGGCCAGATGAACTTGGAACATTGATAGAGGCAGGAGTTGTAGATCGGAAGCCGAAGGACGGGGCAGGTACAAGGTATGATCAAGAAGAGCTGATAAAGTCGACTACATTAGTAAGATGGTCAGAGTACCTTGTTGAGGGTAGATTGGTTGTCAATGTACTGGCACCAAACCCCAATTTTGTATCTTGTACTAGTGGATATATGAGGGCCATTATCCCTGGTACGGGAGCCCTAGATAGTTGTATTATATGTTGATTAATATAACGAAGTTGGATTGAAAATTATAAAAAGTTGTCTATATTATGTGCATGTCTGATTTATTGTTGTTTATATTCCGCTGTGCAAAGTAGTTTATGGTTGAGATTCTTAGTTTGGTAGTGTCAATGATTTTAAGACTCTAAATTAGACCCAAGGTCGTGGAAATTCAACATGGTATCATAGTGTATCTGACCTACTTTGAGGGAGAGTGAATCAAAGAGTGCACAACAAAGCAACTCAGAGGGAGTTGTGGGTGTCAAGATCATGGAGGAAAAAGTTCAACTGGAAACATGGAGATGTGGTCTTGATAAACTACATGATAAGATGGACCAGGTGTTTTGGTAGATCGGTGGTGAACCTGGTGCACTTCAATTTCTTGTGTGGCGGTTTGTAGATCGTGGACTTCCTATGTCTTAACATGGACGGTTGGGACAACTCAAGGGTTTCTTTCACATGTATGAGATCAGGTTGATCGAGATGGATTCATGTAATGGAATTCAAATTGTTAGGTTAGAGACTTTCATTAGATTGTGATGTTGCATATTCGAGATTGGTGGGATTTACATGATTGGTATTTGATCCAGGAAGATGATTGCTTGTAGGATTGAGCCAGTGGAGATCGTGTAGGCTCAGAGGAAGTCTAGCCTCAAAGGGAGAAACACTATGGAGGTTTGGGATCTTTAGGTTCAGATATGATGGGGCAAAGGCACTACTGAGATTATCAGATTCATTTGACAGAGTATGCTAAAGTGATGGATGCCAGATGGGCTAGTGTCATCATCGGATGATGATGGTTACTTCCTACTCTTCGAAGTACCTCCCTCGCTAAGAGGGAATGTTGTTTATTGTGTAGCTTGGGAGGTACTCCAAGCCCTAGTGTTTGAGGGTTGGAGGTCAAAGTACCACAAGTAGGCTTGTGGGCTTAGAACCCAAGATTGGGGTCTGCACCCATAGATGTTTGGGTCAAAACTGTGATGATATTACGACATGTGATGGACAAGGATGATAGTAGATAATGAGACAAATCCAACACATCAAGAATCGTCCAATTCTGAGTTGTTGTTGTTGAGTTATGAATTTTTTAAGTTGACAAGTAATTATTGGTTTTCAAGTCATGTAGGCTTGAAGTAAAATTTGGCCAATAGATGTCTCTTCACTAATTCGTGGAGCCCTTGCATTGTGTATAAATATAAGGTGGAGGACAGTCATTTAACACATCCAAGAAGCATCTTTCATAGTCTACACATCAAGAAAGCCAATGCGGGTGTGGGCAATGCGAGTACAGGAACGTGAGTGCAGGAACGCGTGATTACAAAAACGCGAGAAGTACATGAACACATGAGTGCAGGAATGTGAGTGCAAGAATGCATGTACACGAATGTGAGTGCAAGAACGCGTAAGTGCAAGAATGCGTGAGTGCAAGAACGCGTAAGTGCAAGAATGTGTGAGTGCAGGAACGCGTAAGTGCAAGAGTGCGCCAGGGTAGGAACGGTCTAGGTATGTATTGTATTGATGTATTGAGGTTGAATTGATGCTAGTGGACAATGTCCTAGGAGAGGACAGTTTGGAAGTCTGTTAGCAGCCATGTGGAAGGGTCTCCTAGGTGTTGGATGCCCTAACTAGCAGCAGATGCTACAACGAGGATTGGTGACTTGTGGACTGTTGGAGGGCAGCGTGAGAGTGAACCAAGTGTGGACGTGATTGGGCACTTGCGGTTTGCTGGAGAACATTGAGATAGTGTCCATGTTGGAGCCTAGTGAGCAACACCTTAATGGACAAAAGTATTTGCAAGAGAGGTAGTTGTTGAGCTCAAGGGTCTGATCAACCAGGAGCAGTTTGTGAAGCCCGAGACGTGTGTGGAGAATGACATCTACAACAAATGATGGGCAATCCTCCTAGTTCGTGTTCATAGTAGATGGACATCTTGCAATAATAGGTGGCAGGCCTTCGTGCCCTATGTTGGTCTTCATCGGTGCAACATAGGAAAATCATAGTGGGATGAAGTCCCTAAGTCGCTGAGGAGCAGCAATGGGCAGTTGAGAGTTGTTCACAAGTGGAGCGGTGAATAACTTGACAAGTGTCTCAATTTGTTGTGGCCTTGATGGACAAAGGCACAACTAGAGAGCGGATTGGATAGTCGAGATTCAGTGGCCAAATGGACTTGGAACATTGATAGAGGCAAGAGCTACAAATTGGAAACCAAAGGACTGGGCAAGTAAAAGGGATGATCGAGAGGTGCTGAGAGAGTCAACTACATCAGTAAGATAGTCAGAGTATCTTGTTGAGGGTAGATTGGTTGTTGATGCACTGACACCAAGCCCAAGTTTTGTATCTTTTACTAGTGGATATTTGAGAGACACTATCCCTGGTACGGGAGCCCTAGACTGTTGTATTATATGTTGATTAATATAACGAAGTTGGGTTGAAAATTGTAAAAAGTTGTCTATATTCTATGCATGTGTGATTGACTATTATTTATATTCCATTGTGCAAAGTAGTTTATGGTAGAGATTCTCGGTTTGGTAGTGTCAGTGATTTTAAGACTCTAACCTAGACCCAAGGTCGTGGAAATTCAACATGTCATCAAAGTGTATTTGACCTACTTTGAAGGACATTGAATCAGAGAGTGCACAACAAAGCAACTTAGAGGGAGTTGTGGGTGTCAAGATCATGGAGCAAAGGATTCAGCTGGAAACATGGAGATGTGGTCTTGAAAGACGACATGATGAGATGGATTGGGAGTTCTAGTGGACCGGTGGTGAACCTGGTGCACTTCAGTATGTTGTGTGGGGGTTTGTAGATCATGGACTTTCTATGTCTTGTCATGGATGGTTGGGATAACTCGAGGGTTTCTTTCACTTGGACGAGATCAGGTTGATTGAGATGGCTTCATGTGATGGACTTCAAATTGACAAGCTAGAGTCGTCATTGGATCATGATGTCGCATATCCAAGATTGGTGTGACTTGCACGAGTGGTATTTGATCCAAGAGGATGAGTGCTTGCAGGACTAAGCCAGTGGAGATTGTGTAGGCTCAAAGGGAGTCTAGCTTTAGAGGGAGCAACCCTATAGAGGTTTGGGATCTTCAGGTTCAAATATGATGAGGTAGAGGCACTATCGAGATTGTGGGATTCATTCTACAGTGTATGCTGCAATGATGGATGCAAGATGGGCTAGTGTCATCGATGGGTGGTGATGGTTACTTCCTAGTCTTGGACATACCTCCCTCACTAAGAGGGAGTGTTGTTTTTTGTGTGGCTTGGGAGGTACTCCAAGCCCTAGTGTTCGAGGGTTGGAGGTCAAAGCGCCACAAGCAGGCTTGCGGGCTTAGAACCCAATGTTGTAGTTTTGCACCCATAGATATTTGGGCCAAAACTGTGATGATATTATGACATGTGATGGATGAGGATGATAGTAGATGACGAGACAAATCCAATGCATCAAGAATCGTCCAATTCCGAGTTGTCGTTGTTGAGTTATGAATTTTTGAAGTTGACAAGTAATTATTGGTTTTCAAGTCATGTAGGATTGAAATAAAATTTGGCCAATAGATGTCTCTCCATTAATTCGTGAAGCCCTTGTATTGTGTATAAATATAAGGTGGCAGAGAGTCATTTAACACATCTAAGAAACATCTTTCATAGTCTACACATTAAGAAAGCCAACTCGGGTGTGGGCAGCACAAGTACAGGAATGCGAGTGCAGGATGCACAAGTGCAGGAACGCACGGGTGCAGGAACATAAGTGCAGAAACACGCAAAGTGCAAGAACGCATGAGTGTAGATATGAGAGTGCAAGAACGCACGAGTTCAGGAACACAAGTACACAAATGCGAGTTCAAGAGTGCGTAAGTGCGTAAGTGCAGGAACGCATGAGTGAAGGACCGCACGAAGGCAGGAATGGGAGTACAGGAACACATGAGTGCAGGGACGGGCTAGGTATGTATTGTATTGATGTGTTAAAGGTTGAATTGATGCTAGTGGATGATGTCCTAGGATAGGACAATTTGGAAGTCTATTAGCAGACATGTGGAAGGGTCTCGTAGGTGTTGGATGCCCTAACTAGGAGCAGATGCTACAACGAGGATTGGTGACTCGTGGACTGTTGGAGGGTAGCGTAAGAGTGGACCAACCATGGACATGAATAGGCACTTACGGTTTGCTGGAGGATGGCGACATAATGTCCAAGTTAGAGCCCAAAGAAAAACACCTTGATGGACAAAGGTAGTTGCGAGAAAGGCAGTTGTTGAGCTCAAGGGTCTGATCAACCAGGAGCAGTTTGTGGAGCCCGAGACATGTGCGTGGAGGACATCTACAACAGATGATGAGCAGTCCTCCTAGCTCGTGTTTATTGTAGATGGACACCTTGCAGTGATAGGTTGCATCCCTCCATGCCCTATGTTGGCCTTTATCGGTGCAACATAAGAAGGCCATAGTGGGCTGAGGTCCCTGAGTAGTGGAGGAGAAGTAGTGGGCAATTGAGAGTTGTTCACAAGTGGAGTGGTGAACAACTCGATAGATGTCTTGATGTGTTGTGGCCTTGATGAACAAAGGCACAACTAGAGAGTAGATTGGATAGCCGAGATTCAGTGGCCAGATGGACTTGGAGCATTGATAGAGGTAGTAGCTGCAAATCAAAAGCCGAAGAACTGAGCAGGCACAGGGTACGATCGAGAGGTGCTGAGAGAGTCGACTACATTAGTAAGATGGTCAGAGTAGATTGTTTATCAATGTACTAACACCAAGCCCCAATTTTTGTATCTTGTACTAGTGGATATATGAGGGCTATTACCCCTGGTACGGGAGCCCTAAACTATTGTATTATATGTTGATTAATATAACGAAGTTGGGTTGAAAATTGTAAAAAGTTGTCTATATTTTGTGCATGTGCGATTTAATATTGTTTATATTCCACTGTGCAAAGTAGTTTATGGTTGAGATTCTTGGTTTGGTAGCATCAGTGATTTTAAGACTCTAACCTAGACCCAAGGTCACAAAAATTCAACATGGGGCAGTAGATCGCCTACAAAAAGCAATTCACCTCATCACAAGGAAACCTACTCATTGAACATAGGATATTGCTCAGAGCTTTATTGTCATATGCACGAGATTCAAAATATTATTGTATTAGATAGAGATACAAAGTTTACCTTTAACTTTTAAAGTAGACCACCTAACAAAAGTAGTTCACTTCATCATAAGGAAAACTACTCATTGAACATAAGATAGTGCCTCACATCTTTATTGTCATATGCACGAGATTCAAAATACTATTGTATTAGATAGCGATCCAAAGTTTACTTTTAAATTTTTGAAAGAAGTTGTTTAAATGTTCAGGTACTCAATTGGACTCCAATGCAACATCCCATCTAGAGACAGATGGTCAAAGGGATATAGTTAATAGATGATTGAAAGACTTCATGTGTATGTGATAAACTCATTGAAGATTTGGAAGGACTATCTTCCTATTATAGCATTTATTTACAACAATATTTGTGACCAATTGTTGAAGATGAGTCCCTTTTGAAGCCTTATGTGGGCAAAAGTGTAACTCACATGTGAGTTGGAATAACTTGGAGGCCAAGAACTCAAAGCAATGTGAGTATAGAGATAAAAGGCATGGTAAAGCAAGTAATGTAGAAGATGAATGTTGCACAAGATAGAAAGAAGTGATGCATAAAAGAGAGGACATAAAATAATTTCCAAGTCCTTGAGAAAGTATTTCTCGAGTTAAATTTAAGAGGAGTTCCTTGAGCTTGGGAAAGTGGAGGAGGTTAGCACCAAGGTACTATGAACCTTTTGGGGTTCTAGAGCAAATTGGCACAATGCAAATTTATAAATTGGTTTTACCATTGGATTTGGTTATTTGCAATGTATTTCATGATGCATTTGTTCAAGTATATAACTTCAAAAATTCTACCTATATAATTCTAACCTCATCTTCTAATTCATCCTACCATATTTCAAGAATGGTTTTCTTTGAAATGACTACCTCTATAATCCCAACCTCATCTCTTGATTCATCCTACCATATTTGAAGAATGGTTTCTCTGCATATTGTCTTAAATATCATATTGGCAAAATTTGGCCTAGGAAAGATATAAAAAATCCACATTTTGAGACTAACTTCATCTATTTATGTAAAATTGTATTTTAATTACCATGGTATGATATTGTGTTTATTAAATTTCTGTAGCCTGCTAGAACAACCTTATGTAGTTTCATGTCTAGATGTCGAACCATTTTATTAACGATCAAATTAAAATTGTTTGGAAAGTCAAGTATGCACAAGGATGCACTCAAAAGAAGTTAAAGGAGCTGCACAATGACATTTTTGAATGATAATACATCAATCTCCAAAAATTATATGGACATTGATATCGAGAATCATCTCCAAATGCTATTAATAAAATGAATCATTTAAAAATATAGGAAAAAACAAACCTAAAATGTTTGATAATTGATTTGAAATTCAAACCATGCAAATCATGATGTCACTAGTCTTTCCGTTAGAATGTTACAGCGTAAACTAAATTTGTTCATCTTGAGATATAACTAGCTAAGTATTTGTGGATATCATTAAATTTGGTGTATTGAATATTTGTTCATGTCTAGCAAATCTAGGGGGATAAGTACTCCTTTTTACGCTTACCCAAAAATTTGTAATTTTATATATGGGTAACAAAATTACATTCTGTAGGGTGGGGAGAACCATAGTTTTAAAACTTCGACTCCGACTCCGACTCGGCCGAGGATCGACTCCGACTCCAACTCCGAAATGGTAATGACTCAGCCGACTCGATTTCAATGACTCGGTCGTTGTAAAAAATACATTAAATATTTATTTTTTTTATAAAAAGACATAATTTTAAAGATTTTCATTCATGTTTCCAAACACACAACATTATAATGTAGATAGAAGACAACATATGATCAAAGTAGGCTCATGAACCAATCCATTCTATCAAGATGGTACCCAATGGCAATACATAGTCAATTATGATACATGATCAAAGACTCAAAACAAAAAACACAAACCAAGGAGGCTAGAAATGGCCTCTACAACAAAAGTAAACTGTGACCAGTCTCCAGTACTAGTACTACAGCTACTGACTAGTAGCTACTGCCAAAGGAGCCAAGATCATGTCGATCAATCTCTAGATCATCATCAGAGTCAAACAGGGGGGCCCATGGCTCCTCCTCATCATCATCATCTCCAACTGCAGTTGTAGAAGTGGTACCACTAGCAGGTTGTGCAACTGTAGCAGATGCAAGCTGAGATAGAGTAGATATGCGGCTGCGCTTCTGTCGTGGCTGAGCAGAGGAAGCACCTACAACTGGAGTCCTTGCTGGCTGTGAGATGAGGCTGGTGGATTGGGATCTGCATTCAACTGAACAACATGTTCAAGTTCAACTGATGTCTCGATATCTAAATCTAAATCAAGATCCTCATCAGGATCAAACTCTACTGGACAACTCTCCACTACCCAGTCTAATGTTGGATCAATGTCTTCCAACACAATGGGATCTGAATCAGGTCTTTTGTTTAGCAAATGGTTTCATCTGAGCTGGAGGTTGTATTGGACATAAACTAGATCATTTAACCGTTTTTGATCCAAACGGTTTCTCTTCTTTGTGTTACTTGGGAGCAGGAGCGAAAACGGGAGCGGGAGCGACATTTTTAGAAGCTCCTGGTTTGGGAGCGAATCCCAGAGGAGTTCAACAACCAATGTCACTAACATCAAGGTACATAGAGGAATTGGTGCTCTTGATTAAATACGAGTTCCAATCCCTAATACGTGACAAAATTCAATCGAAACATTGGAATCCTCCAATCTTAAAATCCTGAAACACTGATAAGTCTGCTGGATTTTGAATGAAATCTAAATTCTACTTTCTCCATATGAAATCCAATGAGGCCGAAACCATTCTCAAACATCCTGAGTCATTTCATGGTAATGTTAAAAATTTAAGTAAAATGATGAAAATGAAGATTAAGGAGAATGTCACTTTTACTTAAGAATTTAACATTACATGAAATTTGGAATAGCATAATCAATAGTAGAGAGCATTTGAGTGTGTTAAATAGGGTTTGGGAGGGGGAAATGGACCCCAAATAACATTTAGCTAATTCATAAAACACCTTGAAGTCCAAACCAATCAGCAAACCCCTTAAAATTTCATTAAAATAATGTTAAATTGTTGTTTTAGTGGGTTACGGGCCGATGTTTGTGACTCGGCCGAGTCAGTATAGGAAATGGCCGAGTCAGCGATGACTCGGCCAACCGAGCTGTTTTTTGTACCGAGTGACTCCGGAGGGCAATGGAACGGACCAACTCGGCCGTTTCCATTTCGAAACGACCGTTTTTTAAAACTATGGGTAAAACAGGGAAATTACATCATTCTAAAGTAATACAAAAAGTACAAACTAAAAGTTATAGTGTGCACACAAGCAAACCTCAGTTACTAAAACCAAAATTCCTTCCTAAAGGGAACAGATTCAGAGATGGAACTGTTCGGTATATAAAAGAGATAATCACCAAGTAAACGTTTTTTTTAATAGCCACCCTCTTTAATACATCACTAAAATGTCCAAAAAGTACATAACGTCACCAAATAGGGGATTAGTACTTAAAAACCGAAGCACTCAGGTCAAAAGTCATCCCTACCACCAAAATTTTCTTTGAGGAAAGGCCTTGCTCAACTGGACAAACAAAGATTCACCAATTCTTAATTGCATGCAAACGTTGTCCAGAGTTGTAGCGCAACTCTGCATTTCTTTTGATATTACAAATGGACGATGCCTTATTCATTATAAGAGAATACTGCTCAACTACTAGATAATGTAATCGAACATAGCAGAGGACTACAATGATAATGAAGCTTTTGGAACAACTCGTAAGAAGCATCAATTTATAGAAGCAGCAGTTCGTCCATCCTCGATCTTTACAGATGCAACTTCCCACATAGCATGTACCCACAAGTTGGCCTAGATGGTGGCATTTAGTAAAGAAGTTCTTCGAAAACAGGGTCCACACTGTTAGCCCACTTTCCATGGTACAAGTCTAGAAGTCTTTCCGCTGGCGTAACACCTGCAATCCAAATCAATTGCTTTATATACCAAAATTTGTTGCCTCAAATTTTCATTGAGCAATAAGATAAACATACATCTTCCACACCGTTAAAACATAAACAAATTTGCGATTTGGGATGCATCAGTGACGACTTAACCGATTAAAACGAATAAAGTGCAAGATAATGGAATATCAAAGTAATGATCGTAAGATTTAATGAAGCCAACTTAACAGGAAATCCTTCAAACATTAAAATTACAATATCGTTTTTATAAATAAAAGTTCTTAATTGATACTTCAAAATATGAAACAAGTTGATGATCCACAACGAATAGAAAATTCTATTTCAAGGCTCTTTATTTTTATACAAGTTAAGCAATCAATTCTTCACAGCTCAGTCATCCATAAGTTCCTAGGCTTTACTGAATACTTCGTTGGAGAACTCGGGAATTTCAGATATGAAGAGTTTACACATTTGAAGAAGTGGTGGCGTAAGTGATGTTTAAAGAGGGAAAAGATATCGGGTGGGGAGTGAGGCTTAGGATGCTCAAGGGGAGGCACAAATGAAGATAATGTTATTTTAATTTTATCCAAAGCCCTTAACCTTGTTTAATTAGTGCTCTTTCATCCATGTCTTCTTTTATCTTAAGCTGGGGAATAATTGCGTGAAAGGAGGTACACGGGCTCTCCATGGAGATACATGGCCCCCCTTCATGTCATGCAATTTATGCTGCCATTTTGGCCATGCAAAGAGAGTTTGGATTACCATTTTGTTGGAATCACAATTCTGTTTGAGATACCATTGGCTGAGGTAATTCAAATTACCAATTGTTGAAAGAGTTTGAATTGCCATTTGATTGGGAAAGTTGAAATTACCATTCCCTTGAGGAAATTAGGGAGAGTTCTCTCCGAGCATAAGCTGCCATAAAGCTGCTATAGAAATTATGCCTAGTTACAGCTGAGAGTTGTCAACAAAATGAAGACTGTATATAATGATAATTGCTGTTATTGAAAAATTGAACTACAACTGAGAATCCCTGGGATCTCAGTAGTGAGATTTCCTGACCAGCTTGTGCTAGAGGCCTAGAGGGGAGAGGGATAGCTTGAGGGGTTGCTTAGCAGACAAGGGGAACTTTTAGATATGAAGAGTTATACATTCCAAGAAAAAGTGTTGTTTAAACACACTGTTATAGCATTATTGAAATATAAGCGATAATAGCTCAACATACAAAGAAACAAAAAAACCTTCAATAAACTTCCACAATAGATCAATTCCTAGGACCGTAACATTTTTGAAGTGAGGATTACTACAGATCATTATCAATTCCTGCATTTCATGAGTCCTACTGCTCCCCATAAGAACTCCATGTTGACTTTTCAAGTGCAATAGGTATAAGCACAATTTTTCTGAAATACTTGATAATTACTTCTAATGACATATTTATTCTTCCATTTTATCACTAAGCAATTTCACTTCATAAATTCAACCATAAACCATAAAGATAGTAGAGATCACAATGCACAAAAAGAACACAAGATTTACCCTGGGACCACATGGGAGAAAATCCCAACAGCCTTTTTCTTAGCGAAATTTTTCAGTTCAACAAGAGATACATCTAATGCTGCTCGTCAACTATGACATCAAACTGATCAAGCTATGGTCAAACCTGGCCCACAACCCTCAAGTCATTTCAAGTCAAAACTTCAGCCTTCCCAGAAACTGATCTGCCCACAATATGCTGCCCAGAATTTCGACCCTGCAATTTGGCCCTACAACTTCAGCCTGTCCATAAACTGTTGCCTAGAATTCACATGTGCGAGGTCAAGAGAGAGAAATGTGAGCTAGAGAGTTGGAGTTGTGTTGAAATCTCCCCTTGGTTATGTTTTCACGTTTTCCTATAGATTGGAGTTTGAAGCTACTAACAATGTGGCTAGGTCTTGAATTAGCAAAAGATCTAAAGGTAAAGTTGTTTAGTGTTAACTTGTTAAGGGAGATTTGGATCTTATCATTCAATAGGTTGAAGGTAATTTTCCATGTAAGAATGATAGACCTAAGAAATATCGAAATGCAGTCTGGGGCACCCTGGAATTGTTTGATGCTTTTAATCTTGAGACTGTCCCTACAGAAAGGAATAGTCATGCTGATGAGCTTGCGTTGCTGCATCTTCTTTGCAAATGTTGGATGGAATGTTAAATGATGAAGTCAAGATGGAGGTTATTTTTAGACCTTCGGTCCCTAATAATATTGAGCATTGGCAAGTGTTTCATGATGATGGTTGTTAATCAATGTTGTCATTGATGTCAATATGGCATTGGCCGAGATGGAAAATATTCCTGAGATGCCTAATGAATATCATGAAACCCTATAATGAGATGATAAGGTTGAAGACAATAGATGCCTAGTTCCATATGATGATGTCAAAACTCTTGTTTGATAAGAATGTCATCAATTAATATGTCAAGTCACTAATGAAGAAGTCTTAAGAAGTGCCAAGTATTTAGAAGCCCTTGATGACATATGGAGGACTATATTTGATGATGTCATACTCTTGATGAATGACCACAATTGATGATGGCACTTGATGAGGTCTTGATAACATGGCTGGAGATCATTTTATGGTTGGAAGATTATTTTGGAGTTCTCTCAATGATGTCGCACTGTGGTTGCACTAGTATATGATGACATTGTTGATGCATCATGCTACATGGATGTTTATTGCCTACATAATGACTCTATGATCCTATGATGACATTGATAAGAATGAAGAAGCCACGCTGTCCTGAACATTCCTCGTGTTGTCCCAAACATTTTATGCATAAAATTTAAGGACAGTCACAAAGAAAAATTATTGTCGACACCTTGGAGGCATCCTTTCAAAATGGATCCTAGACCATCTTAAAGAGGATTTTTTCTTCTTTCTAACGAGTCTTTATATGCCCCGAAACTCCCAATAGTTTGTGAGATATTGAATTTTTAAGTTAAGGAAATTATTCCTAGCGGTGAACTGACCTACACTTAGTCATACAAGTCGGCCTCACTTCAAATAGATGTGTCCCTTTACTTATAAACGAAATCTCTATAAATAGACGTCTAAACACTTCATTTTGATCAATAATTCGGGCAAGAATTCAGAGATACGAGGTACAGAAGAAGACAGAAGGCCAAGGAGAACAAGGAGACTATTGTTTAGGATGGAAAAAAGGATAATTCTGTTTGGGCATAAAATCTTGGTCAAAGTTGTCATAGTCGCTGTGGTCGAAGATGCCGTAGTTGCCATGGTCGAAGCTGCCATAGTTGTTGTGGTCGAAACTGTCATAGTTTCCGTGGTCGAAAGTGCCATAGTTGTTGTGGTCAAAGTTGTCGTAGTTGTCATGGTTGAAGTTGTCGTAGTTGCCGTGGTTGAAGTTGTCGTGGTCGAAGTTGTCATAGTTATCATGGTCGAAGTGTTGATTTATTGGGATTGGACAAATAGAGCTTGTTGAAGTCTTCTCTTGAGCGCAGAATAGGGCAGCATTGGAGAACTTTGTGAAGAAACATATTGAAGATTTGTGAAGAAAATTGAAGGCCATGATGCATTGAAGCCATCATGAGGTGACCTTGGAGAATTTTGTTTGGGTGACATGAAGAGCAGCGGTGACACCTTCATGTGAAGAACAAGGTAGTCATTGATAATGTGACGTGGAGACTAAGTGAAGGTGTAACTGAAGATTGACAGAGCTCGTTGAAGAATACATTAGCAGACGTGAAGTATAACCAAACATATCTTGACGAAGTAAAGCTAAAGGTTGGAACCTCAAAGAGACAAGGTTGGTGCCTTGGAAGATAGGGTTAGAGCCCTAGAGGATAGGAGTCCTCAAGAGACCAGGTTGGTGTCTGTACCAGAGATAAGGTTGGAGCCCTAAAGGTTGGAGCCTCAAAGAGACAAGGTTGGTGCCTTGGAAGATAAGGTTGGAGCCCTAAAGGATAGGATTCCTCAAGAGACCAGGTTGGTCCCTGTACCAGAGATAGGGTTGGAGCCTTAGAGGTTGGTGTCTCAAAGTGACAAGGTTGGAGCCTTAGGAAGTCCAAGTTGGTGCTTGGCAAAATACAGGTTGGAGCTGGGGAGATTGAAGATTGGTGTCTTCATTTAGAGTTGGAGTCATACACAAATATTGTACTTGATTTATTGAGATTCATTAAAGTATTTATTCTTATTGTTTATTTTTGTTCTAATTATAAGTGGTCTAACTGGTAAAAGTAACAATTGAAAATGAATATTGATTCACCCCCCCTCAGTGTTTCCAACAATGGTCAAGTGGTTTGTTTTTGAATAGTTTAGAAGAATTTAAAGATTTTAGTATTGGCTATAAAAGGGAAGGATATGATTTTACTGAGAATGATGATGTACCCCAAAAGCTTAGGTAGCTTTGGACCAACTCTTTGATAGGCGTGATGCCACAAAGAGGAATGAAGAAAAGAAAATTGATCTTGGGGAATTCATCAAAGTAAATATTGGTACTTCTAAAGATTTGAAGATTATTGAGATTCATAAAGGTACCACAGAGGAAGAAAAAAAGGGATTGGCTAATCTACTTCATGAATATCGAGATGCCTTAGCATTTTCTTACGATGAGTTGAAAGGTTATGGGGAAGATGTTATGGAATATACTATCATTTTGGTAGATGAAAACGCTAAACCATTTCGAAAAAAACTTAGGCAAATTAACCCTAGGTTGGCTCCCTTAGTCCAAAAAGAGGTTCAAAAGATGCTCACAATTGGGATTATCGTGCAGACTCGTCACTCATCATAATGTTCTACTTTGGTGATTGTTACGAAGAAAAATGGAACAATCAAACTTTGTGTTGACTTTAGAAATCTTAATCTTGCTTGCAAAAACAACAATTACACTTTTCCTAACATGGAAACTATGTTGCAAAGAGTAACAGGTTCTAGTCATATGTCATCAGCAGAAGAAATGCATCTTCTTGAACACCACATGGAAAACTCCATCATGATCCACTCTAATCTCAGGGATTTCAGAAACCATCTTTTTCACATGAGGTAATGCTTTATAGTGAAGACCAATGAATTTTCGATGCCACAGTTTATATTGATGATTACTTAACATGAATCAATGCATGGATAACTCTGCCATTGATTTTATAAAGATCTTCAAATCTTGATCCTAGAGTGAAGATATATAATAATAATTATACATAATGACTTCATTGTCTATAACGATATCAGTTATAATCCATCTTTGAACGCTGCAAAAGAGGTTAATGTAAAAAACTATCTTTTTATCTTTCGCAAAAGTCATGAATCTTACCTACAACCACTATTGCTAGTAAACTCTAATATCAAAATTACCAAAACCCATAAGATTATGATCTTTCTCATATAATGTGAGAGTGTCAAAATCCCCCTATCTTCAACATTCAATTTCTATTAATTAAACTTTCATAACCTTCTATGCATTATACTTCTTTTCAAGACAACACTTTATTGCACATGCATAAACAAAAGTAAAACTATTTACTTTTGCATGCATCAACAAGTATCAAAACCACAATTATTAAACACATGCAACACCTTAATTACTATCTGCAAAATTACTATCATATCTAGGGTTTCTCGAAATCTTGGAAGAATGGTAGCAGTAAAATTTCAATGGTAAATCTCAATAGTAAAATTTCAGCAGTAAATCTCAGCAGCAAAATCGCTGTAGAAAATGCACAAGAAGTAGAAGCAACAAGTGATATTTCAACAAAAAATGGGTTGCAAATAGAGTAGACAACACTTGATATTTCAGCAGAAAATGGGTTGTGTTACCACTCAAATTAGCAGGGGTCCTAGTAGGGGATCCTATAGAGAAAGTACTAAGGGACAACAATGGAGCGATAGCCTACTGTCACCTCAGCTAAGGCTCCCTACTCTTTACAAAGTTTCACAGATGGGAGGTGACCTGTATAAGGGAATCACAAGAACGAATATGTTAATGAAAGGATGAAGGGTGATTCCCAAGGCTTATTCACAAGAGAGACTCAATTATATGGCTCTCTTGCTTGAAAAGCAAAGTGATAGGCTGTCTAGGAAGGTCTAAGAAGATTCTTAAGGCTAGGGTTTGGGAATATATCTTGCTAAGAGGGTTCCTATACCTGAAAATTCTTATGGAGAATTAACCTTTATGTGATCATTGTGAAATTATAGTTGTAAAGTTGTGGGACCACACATGACCAAGTGGACCCAAAATTAGGTCAAGGGTATGGAGTTGATCAACCAAGGAGGGTGATTCGGATCTCTTCAAATCCCGGAATTAACCAAGATCTTTTACTTGTGTGATGTTAGCATAATTGCAAACGAAAGAATATGAAAAAACACATGTGCATACTGAAAGAAGAGGAAACATGATGACGATCAGCAAATCAGAGGACACAAACACATTGAAAATGGAGTTCACCTAGTGTGGGTTACGTCTCTGGGCCCTCGTGTCAAGAGTGGGGAGGCCACTTCATTAAATGCTGCAAGATGATGATGAGTACATAGTACATTCTTTCTCATTACAAGGATAAATTTCATAAATTAGAGTGGCATGTCTCTCCACGAGACGTTCTTCCTATACGAACTCTCACTCAAATGGGCTTTCCTTCAACATGACAAGCTAATCAATTTTCATATGGCGTGGCATAAAAGAATCCCTCAACATAATGATAACAAGGATCTTGACAACAAAAACATCATCTCAACAAATCAAAAGAAAGGCATGGCATAATTGCATCATTTACCTCCACTTCTGGGGATGGCCGAAAAATGCAAAGATCTGCTAATGAAATGGATTGCACCACCAAACTCGTGGCGCCAAATCATGTCAAACAACTATGAACTTTGCCCATTTCTGACACCGTCAAATTCTGAACCCTCGAGAATCTTGAAGATTCCCCCAAAGGATACTTCTTGAAGATGGCCGAAAAATTCGCTGCTCGGATGAAGATTATGAGCAAACCAATGCACTCCCTACGAATTTTTGTGAAAAATGACTATAAAGTCAGCGTCATTCTGTCATTGTTAAAAATCAACCTCCAAGGCAATCTTTTAGATTCCACAAGATTCTACAAAAATTCATTGTTGCTACACCTGAATTTTTGTTGCTCAGATGAGGAAACAAACCACACGATTGGATCTTGGCGAGAAAATGTGCAAAAATTACTATGAACTTGTCAAATTTTGACACTAACACCTCTAGCCCTCTAAGAGAATCTTTTCAGCGTCTTGGCATATTCACCTGCTCGTGGTTCCACACCAAAAGGCCGGTCAAGGTTTCGTCGCTCCTCCACTGCCAATCGTTTGTCCGTTGGGCAAATGAATGAGATTTTATATATCCGCGCTAGCAGACCTACCAACTTTAGGTCATTGGTCCATTTGTAGGCAGTGTCGTCTTAAGGCTTGTAGTTGAGTTGGTTTTGGGGTCGAATCCCCACAGAACCCTTTTTATGGTATGAGACATATGTATTGGCGCAACGGTTAATACAATATAGTGACTGTTTGTTGTATGCAGCTCCACCGATTTTGTTACGTTGTAATATATAACATATGAGTTGGGCCTTCGTGCTATGCGACGGCGAGGTTTGACCACTAGCCACCGTAGCATGTTTTGTTTTTACATATAACAATATACATTTCCGTTGGGAGGGTTGTGGGGGTGGCAGCCGCCACCCCAACTCATATATATATCTATATATATATATATATATATATATATATATATATAATAATATATATATATATATATATTTTGTTTTTTATAAAACAATAGTTCAAACTTTTCCACCGAAAAATAAGGGCCACTTGACAAATTAAGTAGGCAACAAATTCACCTGTTCCGGTGGTTGGTTTCCATGCGCCGGGATGCTGCCAAATTGTTGCCTCATTAACACTGCCACTTGGCCAAGTTTGATCCAAACTTTGACCAACTATAACTTGAGCATACAAACTCGGATTTGAGTGTCGTTCACACCATTGGAATTAGGGCGACAAGTACTACGACCTGGTCCTGGTTTGGGTGAAATTTGAGAACTTTGCTTTTTTAACTATTCTGAGCCACTACTGAATTCTGAGTATGTCTAAAGCCGCTTGGATTATTCCTCCCCACTGAGGAGTGTTTGGTCCTCCAAAAGAATGAACATAATCTACAATTGTTGTGTTACATTGTCTACACCACAAGTGTCCTGACAGGTCACACTTCCTTTTCCTTCACCCTTGTTCTTCAGAGCCATAAGTGATGAGCCAACACCTGTATCCTCTGCAAACCTGTAGCACATTCTTGCAAATTACATGCTCAATTACATGACCAATCATGACCCAAGCATCCCCATACTTGCCAAGTGTTTATAAGACACACTCTTTGGTCAAGTTTACATCAAAATAGAAACAAATACCCCAACTATCAATAAAAGGCCAAAACATCACCGTTGCTTTAATAAGCGATGGAAAACACATCATCACTTTTACAATTTAAATTGCAACACATGATTTACAAAATGCAGACATGACAAGCTACTATCTCTAGTAAATCCATCTCTGACTCATAAAAGGAATGGGTCCATCTAGAGCAACATCTAAAGGACAAAGCGCTCTTTGATGTCCACCTTTGCCGCAATGACTGCAAAAAGTCTTCTTCCTCCAAACCTACTTAACCTTCTTCCTTCCCTGGTGTGGAGAAGGCCTTTCACGCCTCATCCTCTTTCTTGCCACCATTCTCTTCCAAGACTCGGCAACCACATGGTTATGTAAACCACAAAAGCTACATGGTTTTTTATGCCATGATTTATCTTCATCATTAACAATATGCTTGTAATCAAAATGAACGTTAGAATACTGAGACTTTTTATACCTCTCTTGGTTGTCTCTGGTGTGATCCTAGCGATGAGAGCTTGCCTTAGCTCTTCCTCTGCAATGTGCACTGTCAAGGGAGGATTGGGATGTATCCCCATCATCCTCTTTCCTCAACAGTTTCGACAATATCTTGGAGGCTTTTGACACCTTTGAGCACTCTCCTTCAATGTATCCCAAACTTGCAAATCGAGGTCTTTGTACAACCTCCAATGGTTGAGTCATTCCTTGGCCATTAACACCAAGTCCTCTTCCTTTATACCCCATCTCGGTAAGGAGTCTCATGTCAGTTCCTGATATGGGTACCTCCACATTTGCAATAGAAATAGTGTCATGTGAAAATGAGACTGAAGAATGATCAACATTGTTTACCTCAGTTGTCGATTCTGAAACAAGTCATAATGGCTTCGCTAAACCTTCGTTGCGCTTCAATTCTTCCAAGGCCTCTTGTATGGCTTGTAGTTGAAGTTGCAATCTCCGCTTCTCCTCTTTCTCTTCTCGTAGAAGTCTCCTCATGTTAAAATTGGCAACTAGGGCCAAACTCCACATGGGTCATCTTATTTATGACAACTAATATTTTTCTTGGATTCCTCTCTCTGAGAGGTGAAGGATTGATGTAAAGATCATCCAATTCTGACATGTACAAATGAAGTTATGAATTTATTTTGATTATGGACAAATTGTCGGCTCAGAAGCCCAACATCACGGTTATTCATCCTCAATGTTAGACTATAAATTCATGATAACTCATCCTCATTTGGACACACATCATCTTCACACATCCCTCTCTCCTCATCTGATTGGGTACGAATTTCTGGGCAGCTTCTCTCTCCACACATGTGAAGGAAAGGATAGTGATTTTCTGTTTCAGCGTTGACCAAGTTTGACCGAATTTCTAGAAGGTTGTTTTGGGTTGTGTTGACCTGATTTAGTGCGATTTTGGGTGGAGGAATTCTGTCCTAGCAGGGCGTAGATCTAGGCACAAGAACCGAGGCAATCTGACCTCTGTTTTGACCAACGTTGATTGTACTAAGGCTGGCCACAAGGTTGAGTTTTGTTAACCAATTTTTTACTGGACTTTTTTGAACTGCTTTGGGCTGCTTAGACTTATTGTTGGAGGCCAAAGTTGACTAGGTTTGATCGAGTTGCTTTGAGGGTCAAATCTTCCCTATTGACCAATGTTGACTTTTTTGGTTAGGGCTCTTTTGTTGTTATAAATTATCAGATTTGTAAATTGTACTATCTCTCTCTGCTGAACTATTAAAGACTAAAAGAAGAATTCATCAAAGGCTTCCCAACATTGGGGTTTGTCGCTGGTTGGTGCCACATCTTGTGTCCTCTTGTTTTTGCTTGTCTTCTACTCTTTATATTTATATTTTATCTACATTTTACTATCATGTTGATGTGATTGGTAAACTAGATATTGATATTGGGCTAATAAAGAAATTGAAGTAAAATTGCACTAAAGCATAGAACATACCATTGTTGCCTAAAATTAACATGGTATCAGAGTTGAGGTGAAGACAAAGCCCAAGCAAGAGTGAAATAAGAATTACCAAAGATAATTGGACAAGGACAAAAGACTCAATGGGTTCCTCATCCTGCTTCCCAGTTGAAGACAAGCTCAATGATAAATTTGACTATCATGGATGGAAGATGTCTCTTGATGTGACCTTGGAAGAGAAGGAAGTGATGGATTATGCGCAGGGTAAAATCCCTGAGCCTCCTTCAAATGCATCGGCTGCTGTGAAGACCAAGTACAATAAGGTTGAAGTCAAAGCAAAGAAGATTATCAAGGATTCCATTGACAAGCATCTAGTGGGCTAGATCTCCGAATTGAAGACCTCAAAGGAGATATACGACAGGTTGGTCGGCATGTTCAAGGTTAGTAATGCTAATCAAATTCTCTTTCTCAAAAATAAGTTGAAGGATATTAAGAAGGGAAAGGATGAGGACATTCCATCCTATTTCTTGAGGATTAATGAGATAAAAAATGATCTACTCTTGATTGGAGAACTCATTCCTGACAGGGAACTTACTCTCACCACCCTTGGAGGACTCCCACCTGAGTGGTATGTATTTAGAACCACTATACTCAACAATGATCGAATTCCAGGGTTTGAAGAATTGATGTCGAGATGCATTCAAGAAGAAACAAGAATGGTGGAGACAGAAATGCCTTCTAAAAGAAGCAACCCCACTGCATTCCCTGCTCGTGCCAAGAGGAAGAACAATGCAAGTTCAAAGAAGCAAAGTTAAGGAAGACCGAGATTCAAAAATGGAAGGAAGGGAAGATGCTTTGTTTAAAATAAGTTTGGCCACTATGCAAGGGAGTGTCCTAATAGAAGGGATACACCTCGAGATGATAATGACTATCATAACAACTCCAGGGGCAAATTCAGCAACAATGATCAAAGGAATGGCAGGTCCAATGGCAAAGGAAAAAGGAATGTGGAACATCAAGGAAATGGTCGACCCTCCAAGAAATCAAGGAACTCCACGTATGATGAATCCAATGTTGTTAACAATAATCAAAAAGAGTACTATCTTTTATCGTCCCTCTCCACTATCTCTCCTCCAGATACTTTGGGAAATTGGTTGATTGATAGTGGTGCCTCAAGGCACTTCATCGGATATAAGGAAGCCCTCTCTAATCTGATAGAAAAGGAGACAAACTTGGAGATCATCCTTTGAGACGATGCCACCTATCCTGTGAAGGGATTAGCAAATGTTACCCTTCAATTGAATCAAGACAACACTATTCACTTGCAAGAAGTACTATATGTACTTGATCTCAAGAAGAACCTGGTGTCCATTTCGGCAATGGAAGATAAAGGATTCAAGGTGGCTTTTACCGATGGAAAGGTACATGTTTGGAAAAGAAATTTCAAGGAATGGGTTTAAGGTTGACACTTTGTATCAAGTTGGAGGAAGTCCATTGGGAGCCATGTCTTGCGACACCTCTCTACAATCTAAACTATGGCACCAGAGGTTCGCCCATCCTCATTATAAGGCCCTACCCGATGTGAGACAGATGGTGACAGGTATGCCCAAATTCAAAGTAGAGCATGAAGTTGTATGTCCTAGATGTGCCAAAGGAAAACTTACAAGGGGACCATTCCCCTCAAGTAATAGCAAGACCACAAACATATTGCAATTGATCCACTCTAACATATCTGGTGTGATGCCCGTAAACGCCTTGGGAGGATACTTATATTATCTCACCTTTGTGGATGATTACTCTCGCAAGACCTAGATCTACTTCTTAAAGAAGAAGAATGAAGTGTTCACCTGGTTCCGACACTTCAAAGCCTTGATCGAAAACCAATTCGAGAAGAAAATCAAGATATTGAAGACTGATAATGGGACCGAGTACGAATCCAATGAATTCCAAGATTATTGCAGAGAAGATGGCATTAAGAGGGAGACTACAATGCCATACACTCCCGAGCAGAATGGTGTGGCTGAAAGGAAGAATCACTCTATTGTAGAAGCTGTCCATGCCATGCTTCATGATCAAGGCCTTCCGAAGTTTCTATGGGCTGATGCTGCAAATATCGCTGTGTATGTTCAAAACCGATGCCCTCATCAAGCATTGGACTCCAAGACTCCCGAAGAAATGTTCACTAGTAAGAAATCCAATGTCTCTCATTTTAGAATTTTTGGAAGCCCCGTATATTTTCATGTGTCGAAAGAGAAAAGAAGTAAATTGGGTGCATCTAGGAAGAAAGCAATCTTTGTGGGCTATAGTGAAAATTCTAAGAGATATAGAATTTATGTGGCTGGTCAAAAGGAAGTTGAGATAAGTCACGATGTCACCTTTGACGAAGATATGGCCCTTAGGAAGAACAACCACCTTCCTATCCAAAGGAAGGACAAAGAAGCTGACACAGGAAATCAGGGTGAAAAAGAGGACAAAACGATCCCTGATGTTGATGAACCTATGGATCCTATTGATCCACTCCATCATGAGCCTTCCTCCTCCAAAAGGAGACCCTCATGGCTTAGGAAGACTCTCGAAGATGCTAAGAGACACATTGCACCAAGGGGGACTTTCCGTGAAAGCAAGAAGCAAAATAGGTATCAAGGATATTTGACTGCCATGAGCACTATCATTCAAAATGAGACTTCATCATTCGAAGAAGCCGTGAAGCAACAAGTATGGAAGGATACTATGACTGAAGAATACAAGTCAATTATGAAGAATGATGTTTGGGATGTGGTCCCTAGACCCTAGGACAAGTCAGTTGTCACTTCTAATTGGCTCTACAAAATCAAGCATGGAGTTGATTGAAGCGCAGAAAAGTTCAATGCTCGCTTTGTTGCTCGAGGCTTCTCTCAAAAGGAAGGTGTAGATTACGGTGAGATATTTGCACCTGTTGCCCGATACACCACCATCCGCTCGATTATAGCCCTTGTGTTAAAATTGGCAACAAGGGCCAAACTCCACATGCGTCATCTTATTTATCACAACTAATATTTTTCTTGGATTCCTCTCTCCGAGAGGTGTAGGATTGATTTAAAGATCATCTGATTCCAACATGTACAAATAAAGTTATGAATTTATTTTGATTATGGACAAATTGTCAAACTCGGCGAATAAACTTATGTAGACTCAGAAGCCCAACAGTCACATCTATTCATCCTCAACGTTTTCTATAAATACATGATGCCTTAGCCTCATTTGGACACACTCATCTTCACACTTCTCCCTCTCTCCTCATTGATTGGGTATGGATTTCTAGGCCTCTCTCTCTCCACACGTTCGAAATTTCCGGAGAGCGCAATTTCAAGAGGCCGAAATTTCAAGAGAAAAATTTCAAGAGGTCGAAATTTCAAGAGGCCGAATTTCAAGAGACTGAATTTCTGGACAGTTTCACCAAGCTTTGACCAACATGCATTGACCTCCTTTGACTGTGTTTTTGTGGGGGCTATCTCTGTTTAGGCAGGCCACATTTCGGGGCACAAAAATCGAGGCCAAACGTTGACTTTGACCAGCATTGACTACAGTTAGGGTTGACCGCAAGTTCGTTGTTTGACCAAATTTGACTGGGCTAATTTTGGGTTCTTTTGAGGGTTGATTCATCTTGTGGTTTGGAAGTCAAAGTTGATTGAAGTCGACCAATTTGTTGCGGGTCAAATTTGCCCTGTTGACCATCAATGAATTTTCTAGTTAGGGCTCTCTTGTTGTTGTCATAAATTATTAGATTTGTAAATTGTACTATCTCTCTCTCTTTGCTGAACTATTGAAGAATACAATAAGAATTGATCAAGGGTTTCCCCACATTGGGGTTTGTCCCTCACTGGTGCCACATCTTGTGTCCTCTTGTCTTGGCTTGTTTTCTACTGTTTATGTTTATGTTCTATCTGCATTTTACTATCATGTTGATGTGATTGCTAATCTGGATATTGATATTGGGCTAATAAAGAAATTGAAGTAAAATTGCTCTAAAGCATATAACATACCATTGTTGCCTAAAATTAACACCTTGTTGCCTCGCAAGGATGGAACATACATCAGATGAATGTCAAGACTGCCTTCTTGCATGGTTCAATCAAAGAGGAAATCTATGTGGAACAACCTTAGGGGTTTGAAATTCATGATCGGGAATCTCATGTATGCAAGTTGAAGAAAGCTCTCTATGGATTGAAGCAAGCACCCATGGCTTGGTATGAAAAGATCAATAGCTATTGATGAAGTTGGGATTCACTAGAAGTGAAGCCGATCCAAACCTTTTGCTTTTAAGGTGTAAAATGATAAACCTCTCATTTTGGTACTTTATGTGGGAGACCTCTTTATGATAAACCAATGTTTTAAAAAACGGCCAAATCGAATCCGAAACGGCCGAGTTGATCCGAGTCATTCGGATTTTTTGTGACCCGGCAGAAAAAACGGAATGGGAGACCGAGTCATCACTGACTCGACCAAGTTATTGCATGACTCGGCCGAGTCAGTCATGACTCGGTCAACCTGGCCGGTTCTGCAATAACTCGGCCAAGTCAATGAATGTGGCCTGTAACCCCAAAAAAAATAAGACTTTTCATATTTAAAAAAAAAAAAAAAAAATTAATTGTTAGCTGAGTGTTGGGGACTCCAAGGGGTTTTTCTAAATTAGTTAAATGCTATTTGGGGTCCATTCCCCTCTCCTAGTATTGATATGCTATTCAAATTTCATGGTAATGTTAAATTCTTAATCTTCATTTTCATCCTTTTACTTAAATTTTTAACATTACCATGAAATGACTCAAGATGTTTAAGAGTGGTTCCGACCTCATTGGATTTCATATGGAGAAAGTAGAATTTTAGATTTCATTCAAAATCCAGCAGACTTATCAGTTTTTCAGGGTTTCAGGATTGGAGGATTGCAATGCTTCCATTGAATTTTGTCATGTATTAGGGTATGGAACTCGTATTTAATCAAGAGCACCAATCCCTCTATGTACCTTGATGTTAGTGACATTGGTTGTCGAACTCCTTTGGGATTCCCTCTCAAACCAAGAGCTTCTGAAAATGTCACTCCTGCTCCCGTTTTCGCTCTCGCTCCCCACTTTCGCTCCCGCTCCCAAGTAACACTGAGCCAGATGATGTTGGCAACTCTAGCAGTAGCCAGTAGTACTGGTCACAAACTTTTGTTGTAGAGGCCCAATTTATAGCCTCCTTGGTTATGTGTTTTTTGTTTTGATCTCTATATCATCATCGTGTATGTATTGGATAGTGCACTGGGTGCCATTTTGATATAATGGATATATTCATGAGCCTACTTTGATCATATGTTGTCTTCCATCTATATTCTAATGCTATGTGTTTGGAAACATGAATGAAAATCTTTAAAATTATGTGTTTTTATAAATAAAAAAATATTTAATGTATTTTTTACAACGACTGAGTCATTGAAATCGAGCCGACCAAGTCGATACCGAGTCAGAGTCGGAGTCGGAGTCGACTCTCGGCCGAGTCGGAGTCGGAGTCAGAGTTTTAAAACATTGGTGCAGACGCTCTCATTCACAAATGTAAGAGGGAGTTGGCTTCTGAATCTGAGATGAGGGACCTAGGACCGATGCACTATTTCCTAGGATTGGAGGTCAGGCAAAAGCTCAGTGAAATTTTCCTCTCTCAAGGAAAATATGTTGTGAAGATATTGGAAAGATTTGGGATGGTGGATTGCAATCTTGTGACTACTCAGATGGAAATTAACTTTAAGAAGTTATGTGGTAGTGTTGCTAGACCTGAATTGGGAAATGCTTTTGAGTATCGTCAACTCATAGGAGCGCTGATGTTCTTGGTGAACTCCCATCTAGACATATGTTTTGCAGTTAACACATTGAGCCAATACATGGTTGAGCCTCATCATATACATTGGATTGCTACCAAGAATCTTCAGAGATATCTTTGAGGCACAATCATTCATGGACTGAGATACACTACAGGAAATATGAGGTTGCATGGTTATTCTGATGTTGATTGGGTTGGCAGTGCAGTGGATCACAAGAGCACTTTTGGATGCTATTTTCCTTTGGTTTCTGTTTCAATATCCTAGATGACCAGGAAGTAGAAATCGGTTGCCTTGAGCACGACCAAGGATGAATACATCACTGCTAGTATGGCCTCTTGTGAAGCTTCGTGGTTGAGGAAGCTCTTCAGTGAGCTGTTTGGACATGTGTTGGATACCACCGTGATCCTCTACAACAGCCAAAGTGGGATCCAATTATCAAAAAATCCCATGTTTCATGATCGCTTCAAGCATATAGATATTAGGTACCACTTTATCCGAGATATCGTACAACGAGGAGCAATAAGTCTCCATCACATTGGCACTGATGACCAGGTCGTCGATATTCTGACAAAGCCCCTGGGAAAGGTCAAATTCTTGGCCTTCCAAGAACGACTTGGAGTCATGGAGAGACCCTCTTATGATGGCCCTGTATGAGATGGACATTGAGCTCTAGGAGCTACAGGGGGGTTGGGGTACTTCTTGGAGCGGTGAGTAACCATGGGTGAGTAATTCAACCTTCCCCTAGTGGTTTGCTTTGTATAGGGTGAGTGCTTCATCCTTCCCCTCTAATACCCCTTGGCGACATGTCAGCAGGACGAGTGGTTCATCCTTCTCCTGCGGAGACATCCTACCCATGCAATCTGGGACACATGGGAAGTACCTCTCATCTGGCCAATGAGTAGGGAAATGAGGATAGGGACCATAATACTATTGATGGACGCATCATGTACTACAATACTCCCTATGCAAGGGTATTTGATATTGATCTGGGATCAATGGGAATTAACTTTGAGTCAGTAAGAGTGGTATGAGACACTATCTTTTGATTGGAACTGACTTCGGGTCAGTAAGAGTGGTATGAGACACTCTTTTGATTGGGACTGACTTCGGGTCAGTAGAGAATGGTATGATTAGGACTGACTTCGGGTCAGTAGAGAATGGTATGATACATTCAAGATCTGAAGAATATCTATTGATGCATCCCCTGATGAAGGACTCACTTGGTAGTCCGAAACGTTGGGTTCACAAAAATCTATAACAGGTCATTCCTGATCTATCTAAAACTATCCTCACCTGTATGGATTCATTATTTAACAACCACTTCTTCTTCTTCATAGTTCAGCAGAGTAGTGCATGGATGGCAGAGATAGTACAGATTGAAAGATGGATTAGCAGGTGGAGTTCTCCCTAGTTGAGAGGGAGTGTTAAAATTGGGAACTAGAGACAAACTCCACATGGGTCATCTTATTTACGACAACTGATATTTTTCTTGGATTCCTCTCTCCGAGAGGTGTAGGATTGATCTAAAGATCATCTGATTTTGACATGTACAAATGAAGTTATGAATTTATTTTGATTATGGACAAATTGTCAAGGTCGGCCAACAAACTCATGTAGGCTCAGAAGCCCAACAGTCACATCTATTCATCCTCAACGTTAGCCTATAAATACATGATGCCTCATCCTCATTTGGACACACATCATATTCACACATCTCTCTCTCCTCATCTAATTGGGTATGGATTTTTGGGTAGCTTCTCTCTCCACACATGTGAAGGAAAGGACAGTCAATTTCTGTTTCAGTGTTGACCAAGTTTGACTGAATTTCCAGAACTTTGTTTTGGGTTGTGTTGACCAAGCATTGACATGTTTTAGTGCGATTTTGGGTGGAGGAATTCTATCATAGCAGGCCACAAATCTAGGCACAAGAACTAAGGCAATTTGACCTCTGTTTTGACTAGCTTTGACTGTAATTGGGTTGGTCGCAGGGTTGACTTTTGTTGACCAGTTTTTTACTAGACTTTTTCAGACTGTTTTGGGCTGATTAGACTTGTTATTGGAGGCTGAAGTTCACTGGGTTTCACCGAGATGCTTTGAGGTTCAAATCTTCCCTGTTGACCAGCGTTGACTTTTCTGGTTAGGGCTCTTTTGCTGCTATTATAAATTATTAGATTTGTAAATTGTACTATCTCTCTGTGTTGAACTATTGAAAACTAAAAGAAGAATTGATCAAGAGTTTCCCCACATTGGGGTTTGTCCCTGGCTAGTGCCGCATCTTGTGTCCTCTTGTCTTGGCTTGTGTTCTACTATTTATATTTATGTTGTATTTGCATTTTACTACCATGTTGATGTGATTGCTAAACTGGATATTGATATTGGGCTAATAAAGAAATTGAAGTAAAATTGCTCTAAAGCATAGAACATACCATTGTTGCCTAAAATTAACACCTCTATTCAACATTCTCTACTTGAAGGCTCTAATTGATCTCCTCATTTGAATGATGAGAAGATGATGAAGAAGATGAATGGTCACTAGAAGATGGAAATTGAGTATCGCCCTCTACTCTTTCTTTCTCTCGTTCCTCTCTTGCCATCTTCTCCTCATAATTTGCATACATTATGTCCACCATGCAAGCCATCCTGAGGAGGTCCTTGTAGAGATCTTTGTTTTTCTACATTTCCCTTCTTGTTGCACAATCAGCCATTCACACTCATAATTCACATCAGTAAGAAGACCGCTTTGATACCAAACTTGATTTGTATCTCTTCAGCTACAGAAATTAATCAACATCTTTTGCTTATGTGATGTTCGCAAAATTGCAAACGAAAAAGTATAAAAACCACATGTGCATACTGAAAGAAGAGGAAACATAATGACAATCAGCAAATCAGAGGGCACAAACACATTGATAATGGAGTTCACCCAGTGTGGGTTACGTCTCCGAGCCCTGTGTGAAGAGTGGGGAAGCCGCTTCATTAAATGTTGCAACATGATGATGAGTACATAGTACACTCTTTGTCGTTACCAGGATAAATTCCCTCAATCAGAGTGGCATGTCTTTGCATGAGACGTTCTTGCTATAGGAACTCTCACTCAAATGGATCTTCCCTCAACATGACAAGCTAATCAATTCTCACATGAAGTGGCATACAAGAATCCCTCAACATAATGATAACAAGGATCTTGACATCAAAAACATCATCTTAGCAAATCAGAAGAAAGACATTGCATAACTGCATCATTTACCTCCACTTTCTGGGATAGCTGAAAAATGCAAAGCTTTGGTGACGAAATGGACTGCATCGCTGAACTCGTGGCGCAAAATCGTGTCAAACAACTATAAACTTTGCCCTTTCTGACAGCCAAATTCAAGACATTCGTGAATCTTAAAGATTCTTTCCTGATGCTGAGCACATCACTGCGCTCCCTGCAAATTTCTGTGAAAAATGACTATAAAGTCGGCATCATTCTGTCTTTGTCAAAAATCAACCTCCAAGGGAATCTTTTAGATTCCACAAGATTCTGCAAAGATTCCCTATTGCTGGACCCCTAAACTTTTGTTGCTTAGATGGAGAAATGGACCACAATGTTGGACTCCTAACGAGAAAACATGCAAAAATGACTATGAACTTCTCAAATTCTGACAATTGCACCTCTCGCTCTCTAAGGGAATCTTTTCAGCATCTTGGCATATTCCCCCGCTCATGGTTCCACATCAAAAATTCGCTCAAGGTTCTATCACTCCTCCACTGTCGGTCCTCCGTCCGTTGGGAAAATGAATGAGTTTTTATATATCTGCGTCGATGGACCTACCAACGTTGGTTCATTGGCCCATTGGTAGGTAGCGCCACGTTAAGGCTTGCGGTTGAGTTGATTCCGGGGTTGGATTTCCAGGGAACCCTTTTTATGGTATGAGACATATGTATTGGTGTGGCAATTTCGGCGTTGACTGTGGCAGTTAATACAATATAGCGACAGTTTGTTGTATACGGTTCTGCCGGTTTTGTTACGTTGTAATATATAACATATGAGTTGATCCTTCGAGCTATGCAGTGGCGGGGTTCGAACACCCACCACCGTAGCATGTTTTGGTTTTACATATAACAATATACATTGTCATTGGGTACAATATACATATAACCCGCCACCCCAACTCTATATATATTTTTTGTTTTTTATAAAAAAATAGTTCAAACTTTTCCACTGAAAAATAAGAGTCAATCAACAAATTAAGTAGGCAACAAATTCACTCGTTCAGGTGGCCGGATTCCGTGTGCTGGGATGCTGCCAAATTGTTGTCTCGTTAAAGTTGCCACTTGGCCAAGTTTGACCAGAACTTTGACCAACTATAACTTGAGCATACCAACTCAGATTTGAGTGTTGTTTACATTGTTGGAATCAGGGTGACGAGCACTATGACTGGTCCTAGCTTGGGTGAAATATGAGAACTTTGATTTTTGAGCTATTATGACCCACTCTGAATTTTGAGCGTGTCTGGAGCCACCTAGATCAGAGGGGCTTGACCTAATTAGGGAAGAGAAGAGGATCAAAGGACAAATTTTATTTTGAGGATTGAATACAATGATCCAAATGAGGACACTAACCAAGGGAGACCTAGGCAAAGAAATGGTCTCTGAGCTAGGGCTTGCTACATCTCAGGATCCCACCATCGAAATTGCTTCAAATTTGGAGAACCTCTAGAGATAACCCTACCGCAGTAGTGGACCAAAAATTGAGGTGTTTGGATGGCTACAATAAAATTCATTGGATGCCCTAGGTGACCTATTAGGGCTAGGCATAGAAAGAGAAGGAGGTGTGAAAGATATTATTTTAAGTGACCACCAATGGTTGGATTAGTGCCTTGCCTTTGGGAGAGATGGAGTCAAGGCAAATTTGTGATTTGGAGAGACTATACCCAATCAAGCAGCCTTTTAGTCAACTTCGCATGTTAATTAGGGCATGAGAGCAGTGACCCAAGGACTTTATACTTCAATGTGCAATTTTTGATGACTTATCAAGGTAACATTCACTCATTCATACATGGCACTTGCAATGATGCAATGCTACAAAGATCAAAATTTTCACAATTTCGCATAAAATAGTAGTGGATTTCAAACCTAGAGAGCGAAAATCCGAGTCCCATATATAAGAACAAACATGAAGAAAAGATCACTTACATGTACAAAGAGTATATCCAATCATCAAATCATGACAAGAATGAAGCTCCAAGATCAAGAGAATAGTATCCAAACATTAAAATTCATCCATGAAACCAAACTCGTCCCCCAAAAGGGAATGTGAAATTCTCCAAGTAGCTACTAAACCCAAGTCTAAGTGATGATGAGAGAAATGAATCACCTCTCATCTATTTATACCATCTATAATGAGTTTGATTTTCCAAATTGGCCTAATTAAGCTCCAAATAATAAAATGATGCGTAATAATAACATCCCTTGGTGATAAGGGCACCAAGATAGCTCAATAACATAAAAATAAGCCTCTTTTCATTCATGAGCTAGTTTGATGGGCTTGTCACCAAAAGTTGTATTATGAGCACATTATTTTATTTTTGGGGCTTACGTAGGCCAAGGAGGCTACTTTGAACTCATTAGATGTGTATAAACACAAGTCAGGTGAGATAATTTCAAATCATCACTTTTGATTGGATCTCTCTCTCTTTACAGAATTTCGCACTTTTTTCTAGAGGATGAATTGGAGCATTTATGGACAAATTTTGATGTATGGTTATTGGTCTATCTTCTCATGGAGCTTCACTATTGTCATTTGTGAATGGTTCGATATACTCTACTACATGTAAGTATAAATTGTTGATCTTATTCTTGTTACTTTTGTCACATATGATGGAAGGGATTTTCGTTGTTTTAAGGCTAATCGTTGGATGCAAATTATTTCTTAATATTGTGGGATTGTCTCTATTATAACATTATCTCCATGTATTGGCCCATGTAGTATGAGTGAAATCTCCTAGGGGTAAATTTGACCTATAAAAGCTGCAAGATTGCTTTCACTTGATCTAGAGGAGTTTGTGAAGTAATTTTGAGGTCTCTTTGACTGGAACCAAGAAATCTTACACATAATCCACATAGACTCCATTCTCCCAAGGATTAAGGCACTCATCTACCAAGGGTGGTCACCAAAACACTTATTGTTTCAAATTCTCCCAAGTCTAGCCACATTGGGGTGCTTAGCGCATCAATTTCCCGACAAGTTAGCCACAAAAAAAGTTTGATCTCCTAGGGTCTCCTGCGCTGGCCTTTCCTCTAGCCCTCCTCGAAATTTGAAGACATTCTGACTGTGGAGCTAGGAGAAATGCCAAGCCCTAGCTCCAAGACCAAAACCTGCCTTGCCATCCCCAAGGCTAGCACTTCCCAGGGTCAAAGTGACATCACTGAGTGAAATACTTTCTTTGATCCTTCCCACCTTGTCTAGGATAAGAAAATCATTGATTATTTCATACCTTCCTCTTACCCAGACAAGGTCCACTTGGCCCTGTGTGGTCCTGCTCCTTGAAAGGACCATTCTTCAAGAACCATCCCCGATACCAACTTTGACAAGATCTAGGGTGTTGGGAACTCCTCTCAAAGCCTATTCTCATACACCTAACCCCCAAAATCCTCTTCCTTCCCTAGAAGCACATAGTACCTTGCTTTTGAAAGCAAGCAAGCTCTATCCTTCCAAACCTTCTCGGAAAGGGTCTGGGTCACTCATATCTATTGACCTATCATTCATTAGTGACTCCATACATATCGAGTCTCCTCCCATCGATGAAAGTGCATAAATAGAAGGGAACTTGAGCCAAGGTGACAGTGGGCTAAGACTCCATTTGTTTCCCTTAGCCTAGCATTTTCCCTTTAGGGATTCCCCTTAGGTCCCCTGCTAGTTTGAGCAGTAATATTTTGGTGTTGTTATCGGGGACACGAAACGTGTGTTTCATTCCCCATATGACATTATTGATATGTTATTTGGCAACTCCATTGAAGGAGTGAAGTCCTAGTTTGTCATTGAACTTCAAAGTCAATGCTTGTAGGGTGAAGCAAGCATGTGTGAAGGCATTTTAATTCACCCTGGCGACTCCATTTTCGCATTATATGCAAGATCATGAAAAATGGTTGAAGAAAGTATCCATGACATTAGTCCCAAAGAAGAACAAGACCTATGGGAAAGACTAGATATGTGGTCTAAGCTTTGTGATCATCTAGTAGAGCACAAGAATGAGGGCTTCATACGCAATTTTTATAACAAGAGTAGGTCATGCCTCAACAACATAAGGAAGGAGTATGAAGAAGGGCCCACAGATTATCTCTTCTTGGAGCTTGCCTATTATATTGCTGGATTTAATTCCTTGTCTTGCAAGATCAAGGAAAAATATGGCTCATTACTAGATGAGGATTTAGATGACCAAGAAGATGAGGATGATGAGCAAATACCAATTATGGAATTGGGTGTGAATAGCAATGAAGTGCAAGACATCTCCTCTAAAGATGACGAAACATTGGATCCTGAAAGCCTCCAAATCACACAAGAAAGAATGGATGAATATAGTAGGTCATGCAGGGAGGTAGTAAAGAAATATAATTCTAATGAAGTTTTCTCCTGCTTATATGATGAAGAAGTGAAGCTTAATAAGATGAATTATGAATATAAAGAGAACCCTACTAATGGTCTCCTCCTAGAAGCATACTACCAGAATCATGTCACAAATACCTTAGCCATTGTTCTTCAAAAGAAGAGAGAAGAAGAGAGGTCCCGCTTGTCAACCAACCAAGATGAAGATGACCTTAAGGACCTCGGTGATGGGCAGGATGATTTTAAGACCACATGTGTTGAGGACAATGAAGTTATGGAAAGTAAGGCTGAGACTAACCTTACCTTTCTCAAGGGTATCACTCCTGATGACTCTCCTTTTGAAAACCTTGAATAAGACGATCTCTTGAGCTCCTTGGAGAATGACATTGGAGATTATTTCTGCACTGAAAAGGAGAAATGGGAGATTGTTGGGCCCCAATTTGATTGTGCTCCCATTTATGATATCGACAAGGAAGATGAGATTGAGATTGCTTTTTCCTCTATCTCAGACATTACTTGGAATGACATACCCATTGATGCCTTTGGGAAGGAGAATTATTATTTTCCCTTGCATGAAGAAGGACAATTGTAAGTGATTGATCTGCTTTTAGCAAAAGCCCAATCTTTGATGCTTATAATGAGGAAAGAAATGAGGCTCCCACTTACCTTATGACTACGTATTCAACTGACTTGAGCCTTTAGAGTGTGGGGAGGGAAATCTCGTTGAATATGACACTTCACCTTTGCCTCTGCCTTTCCCGCCTGTTCACCCCCCTGGAATCTTCCTCAAGTAATTCCCTCATCTCTCTTGATATGACCTTGAGTAACCATGCCCTTTTTCTCCTTTTTCAATATGGTGTCAAGAAGGAACCTTTCATTGAATATGCTTTATCCCCTTTGACCCATCCTCAACATTAAGATCACTTTGCGACCTCCCCTCTACAATGTGATCATCACATTGAGAGACCTATTTGTTGCACTCCTTTCTCTCACCCTTCATTCCCCTCTCATCACAACTGTGTGACATCCTCAAAGCATGATATTACAAATAATGATTATGATGAGGAGTTCTCAAGAGTGATCATTCATTCCTCCATTTTGTACCCAAAAGGAGAGCCCTCGACCTCTAGATTGACAAGTTTTCTTTCTCCTAGGACCTCCCTCTACCTCAAATGGAGATCATATTTTCTCACCTCCCACTCGCTTCATCCGCCATGTGACTATGTCCACATTCGATTTGGGGGTTGCTACATGAGTAATCATACTAGTAGGCATATGTATATTGATGTGATGATATGTTGGTTACATTGGCTTTATAATTATACTTAGCATTAGCCTTACTATATGCGTGTTAGGGTAGGATGCATTGCATGTTCATTTTCTCATAAGAACTAACATCATATGATAATTCTCATGGTAGATTAGATACATTTGAATTAAAATTTGCATATTTTATTTTCTGTTGGTTTTATGGCCTAACATATTAGCATGTGCGATCATGAGATGTTGTGAAAACATGCTTCCCCGTGTTTTTCCATTTATTGTATATGCAGGTGATAGGTTTGCGGTAACCAGGAGATTGTTGGAGTTCTCATGACCTCCTGTTAGAGTAGCTTTGCCCACTTTTTCGAGAGATCACATCCCAGTTGGAGCCAGATGTTACCCACCATATTGTGGGTAATACCCCTAGGAGAAAAATTTTCTCCAAGATAGTCCTCAGTCAACAGCCTCTTGGTCTCTCACCCATCTTCCATGATCGTATGTTTGAAGGTGGGCCTCCCGAATTTAAAGGTATGCCTTGTCATTTTGAAATTGAGTTTTGTAGTTTGCTTATCATGGACACTTTTGGGCATGGATTAATGGGGGGACTTGGCAAAAAGAATGGGCTAGGTTTGTGCTTCTGTCCCCTAGACCCCTTTTAGGAATTAACCTTGGATTCTAGTCCCGTGGGATCTCTTTTACTGACCGTTTGGTTTCAGGGATGGTATTTCACGGGAAATCTCGATTTTCGTTGCATGGTCCCACTCCCTTATCCGCTTATATTACCCTTTTTCCACTCATTATTATCCCATCCATCATTTTTCCCGCCTGGGTCCACATTCCTCCATTCAGTCCACATAGGGTTAGCTTGCCCCTTCCCCTTGCCCCCACCTTGGATCATGGCCTAGAATGGAGCCCAGAGGTTGATGCAGCTAAAAAGAAAATTAAAAGCATATATGGCCACATTCAACAACAAAAGTACTGCAAAATGCAAAAGATGGCCGGGACAAAAACATTTTAGCACATGGGCAAAAGCCAATACAGGAGCTCTACCCCATTATCATGGCCATCACCCTAGTTCCTATAGGTTCTATGAGCTTTATCCATCATATAAGAACCCATGATTGTCCCAACCGCTGGTGGCAATGAACCGCCCCACCTTAAAAGGGGGATTCAACTGCTATATCTTAAACATCATGCTCTAGCCCCTTGAGCCTCGAGCAGTTAATGAAAGAAAATCATAAATGGAAAAAGGCATATTAAGAAGGATGGAAAAACCAAGGTCGGGGCACCTCATGTACCACGATTGCCCCCTCCTACACATTATAAACCCAAAGTGTGGGCTTCCCTCTTACTAGCTACCCTTATACCCCAGCATGTGACTCAGGGCTACTCCTTCTCATCCCTTACTTCCTTCACCTATCCATAAAATACGACCACCTTTTGATGGATGTATCTTGACTATATTATCCTTTTTAGAGGTGGAAGCCACCTAATAGGGTGCTTGGTTAACCCATTTGGAGTTTAGGAGACACTGAAAAATCCCAAAGCCCATTATGGAAGGGCAAGCCATTATGAAGTTTCCACCTGTGGTCCATTAATAGGTAAGCTCATTTACTCTATTTCTCTAATGACTTGTTGTACTGGAAAGCTAGGGGACACATTAGATCTTATGCAGGATTGCAGATGGTTTCCATTTGGGGTTTGGTCTCCTTATATGGGGTCCTAATCCTCCATAGGGCTACATTGGCACATGTAGAGTGAGCGTTCAGATCCATGGGCTTCCACAACAACAAAGTACACTTCATGGATTCCCACAACCATTGAGATATTTCTCGTGGTTCACCTATTGGATGAGTTGGATGCACTTGATCCATCATGCCCAACCAACCCCAGATCTACACCATACACTTAATGGATGATCCAGGACTTCCATGATGATGTGGCCTCACCTACACCATCATCTTAGCCCTTGAAGGTGACCTACAGGCATCTTCCATATGTTTGGAGACCCATGAGGACACTTGTGTGCCCTTAGATATCATTTGGAGCACCACACGTTATCACAAGGGGCCACCCCTTGTCCACTGCTTTTGAGGGTCCTCTTCTTCATTATGGTACCCATGGACCTCATTAGGCATCTTAATGGGCCCTACAACATGCAAAGATTATTATTTGACCTCTTGAGAGTTATATTTTCATTCATGAGCTACTTTGGTGGGCTTGTCACCAAAAGTTATATTATTAGCACATTATTTTATTTTTGGGGCTTATGTAGGCCAAGGAGGCTAATTCGAACTCATTAGATGTGTATAAATACAAGTGAGGTGAGATCATTTCTCATCATCATGTTCGATTGGATCTCTCTCTTTAGAGAATTTTGCACTTTTTTTTAGAGGAAGAACTAGAGCATTTATGGATGAATTTTGATGTATGGTTATTGGTCTATCTTCTCTTCGAGCTTCTCTATTGTCATTTGTGAATGGTTGGATATACTCTACTGCATGTAAGTACGAAATTTTAATGTTATTCCTTTACTTTTGTCACATATGCTGGATGGGATTTTCGTTGTTTTAAGGCTAATTGTTGCATGCAAATTATTGCTTAATATTGTGGGATTGTCTCTATTATAACGTTCTCTCCATGTATTGGCCCATGTAGTATGAGTGAAATCTCCTAGGGGTAAATCTAACCTTGAGAAGCCATTCCTCTTGTACATTTGAAGTATAAAAGCTACAAGATTGCTTTCACCTAACCTAGAGGGGTTTGTGAAGTAATTTTGAGGCTTCCTTAACTAGAACCAAGAAAGCTTACACATAATCAACATCGAGTCCATTCTCCCAAGGATTAAGGCACTGATCTACCAAGGGTGGTCACCAAAACACTTATTCTTTCACATTTTCCCAAGCCTAGCCACATTGGGGCACCTATGGCATCAATTTCCCGACAAGTTAGTCACTAAAAGAGTTCAATCTCCTAGGGTCTCTTGTGTTGGCCTTTCCTCTAGCCCTCCTCCAAATCTGAAGACATTCCGATGGTGGAGATGGGAGAAAAGCCAAGCCCTAGCTCCAGGACCAATACTTGCCCTACCATCCCCAAGGCTAGCACTTCCCAGGGTCAAAGCAACATCATTGATTGAAATACATCCTTTGATCCTTCCCTCCTTGTCTAAGATAAGAAAATCATTTATTATTTCATACCTTCCTTTTATCCAGACTGGGTCCACCTGGTCCCGTGTGGTCCCGCTCCTTCAAAGGACCATTCTTCAAGAACCAAGCGGGATACCAAATTTAACAAGGATTTAGGGTGTGGGGAATTCCTCTCAAAGCCTATTCTCATACACCTAACCCTCAAAATCCTCTTCCTTCCCTAGAAGCACATAAGACCTTGCTTAGAAAGCAAGCAAACTCTATCTTTCAAAACCTTCTTGGAAAGGGGTTGGGTCACTCATATCTATTGACTTATCATTCATTAGTGACTCCATACGTATCGAGTCTCCTCCCATCGGTGAAAGCATGTAAATAGAAGGGAGCCTTAGCTGAGTTAACAGTGGGACAAGACTCCATTTGTTGCCCTTGGCCTAGCATTTTCCCTTTAGGGATTCCCCTTCGATTCCCTGCTAGATTGAGTGGTAACAAAGATCACTGGTAGGAGAAGTAGATGCACACACTGAATCATCACTGAAACACTTAAGCATTGAATCAACCTTGGCTCACCAAGTTCTACTCTTACTCTCCAAGTCTCTCTCTCACAATTTTCGTCAACCCTCTCCAACTCTTTCTTAAATTTGAACTCCTGGTTCACAATGCACTAGTGAGGGGAGAAAGAATGAGGCACATATATATAGGAGGAGCAACAAATCCATGCCATGAAGGAGGAATAACTTGCATACCAAGAGGAGTGTAACTCATGCCATTAAGGAGGTAAGCATGCCTTTGTAACTTATGCTTTTAAGAGAGAATGTAACATATGCATTAAAGAGTGCTTAAGACGAATATTTTATGACATGCTTTTATTGAGTGCAAGAGAATCTTTTATGATGTGTTTTAATGAGTGTAAGAGCATTAATGAGAGTATAAAAGGAATATGCCATGCCAATAATAAGAGTGTAAGAGAACATTATTGAGAGCCATGATTGAGCGACTTTAATTTCTTTTGATAATAATATAATAGTATCATAAGAATAATAATAGTAATATTGATGATTAAGTTGAAATCGAACTATTAGGATTGATTGATGATAAGAAGGGATTTTCCATCAACACTACTTGATTACCAATTGATACAAGGTGATTTACTATTTTTGGAAAGTCATACATGAGACTTTCTATTTTTATACTTTATTTTTTTAGAATTATATTTTTAAACTTTCTATTTATAGAAATTCATCCCTGAGCTGCAAATTTTCAACACTAAAGAGCCTCTTCCCTTGTATCATATATAATAAAGTGACTTTTGCGTTTTGAATGAGCTTCAAATCTCAAATCCCATGGTATCCTACCTCCTTGCTTGAAGGGGAGGCTCTCTTGTTTCTTGTCTTTAGTGTTAGATCTAACTTGCCAACTTATCTTTGCATTGCTAGTTTCATAATCATTGCATTCTAGATCTAATCCTTTAGCATGCATCTTCTAATTTGCTACTTGATCCAAAGTGCATATGAAATATCTTGTCTTTTGTTTCATTTGCAATTGAAGATTAAAAGTGGTTTTTCTAATTTCTTGTTAGCAATCTTATTTTCCATCATTCAATAGTGCTTTGATCATATAACTTTACTTATTTCCATTGTCTAAAATAAGTGAAGAACATCTTAAGAAGCATTCCTTGTCAAAGGCATTTGGGATATTGCTCTAACATCTAATCTAATTGCATCTCTTTTGTTTCATTGAGTAATCCTGAAATTTTGCTTCATTAACCATTTGTTATATACTCATAATCTTGTGTTCTAAGTCATTATCATATATCTTGGTTATAAGTTTTCTTTATTGATGCATCATTGTAATTGGATCTCACTGGAGCATTTCCATTTGCATCTTATATCTAAATTTGCATCTTAAAATTTACCTCCAAGCATAAGCTTGGTTGACAAAAAGATAGGGCAACCTTCTTCATATCCAATTTGAGAAGCTTCACCCTTAAACAATGGTTAAAACGAGTGACCTTGCAGTTCTCTTGCGGTTGAGCCCTTGTAGAAACGAAGGCACTTGGGTTGCTAGAACTCCTGGGTAGGTATTGTTAATAAGGCCTTAGCCTCCTTCCCCAACAGTTCTCCCAACAACCTTGTTCCAAGACTTGCTTCAATAATTGAGAAGGATTTCACCTTAGAATAGGCATATTGCATTCATTCATCTTGCATCTCAATTGATTATCTATAATTGGAATTGTGAACTCATTTCATTTACTTGCGAATCTTACATTGTTGTACTTGTCATTTTCAAGTTTAATGTTTCTTGAATATCATTTTATTTGAAGTACAAATATTGTTTCTATTGAAAATTTATCTCTTATTGCCATATATCGAAGTATTGTAATCTTTTGACCTCTCATACTAACCTTGTCTTGCAGCATTGCTTATCTTGTAACTTGAGATATAGTTTATTTTGTGCAAGTACTTTAATTTATATTCCAGACATTGTTATTAAGGCACTGGTTTCTCACTCTTTATCATTTTAAGTGTCCCATTGATTTAATCGAATCTATCTTTAACATTAACATTGCTCATCAATAATTTCACTTGCCAATTAACATTAAATCAAGTTGTCTAGAGAAGTAATTTCCATGCCCTTAGTCTCCTAGAATTTCTTATTCCAACCAGTTTTCCTCTTTTATTTACCTTTAGCGACTACCCCCCATAGCTTGTCTAGAAGAGAGCTTAGACGAAGTGAGTAGGGAATCATCACTAAAACACTTTAGCGACAACCCCTACTCTGAGCATTGTGCCTTAGGTGTATACTTTGGTCGACAACAATGCACAAGGGGATGACCCCTTAATGTCCATGTAAGTCATCATGTGGTGCTCCAAAGTGGCTTTGGGGCAGAGATACTAGTCTCATGGGTCTCGTGGTGAAAGATAAGTTTGTTGACTACTTCAAATGAGGGCACTGATGATGGTGCTTTCCCTCCCATGTCTCAAGTGTGAGACAAGCCTCCTCTGGGCCTTAGATTAGCTGTCAAACCTTGTGTACATTGCTAAGCCGGTTGGGGCAAAGTTGGTCCAAGTGCATCATCTTGCGAATAATGTGGGGCAATGGACATGCTGCTAAAGGTGATAAGGGTGCCCATGAGATGAAATAATTCTCTAACACATGATGGAGTCCCTTGGTTCTCAACACATCCCCTACAAATGTCAATATGATCCTTTGGTGGGCTTGGGCCCCAGTTAAGTTGCCCAACCCATAATGAAACCACCTACCAATTACATATAAGATCCAATGTGTCTCCTCACCATCAAGTACAATCATTCATTAGTGCATCTAAGTCAACCAAGCTTGTTATTCAAGGGCACAAATGAGACTTCATAAGGGGCTTCGCTTCCAAATTTGGGGTTTTGAGCATGTAGCAATCTTACCTCCCTAGGTAGGAGTGGCTAGTAAATAACCCTATTAGGTGTTCCTATACCCCAAAGGGAAGGACATGTCCAAGATATACCCTTTAAGTGATAGGGGTCATGGGGATAATGATGAGGTGGATTGGAACAATATATTGGCTACAATGGTGGCTATCAAAGGTTGTTGGCTATCAGCTAAAGACAAATCTAGGAGAAAAATTCTTCTATGGAGTCACCCATTGGTGGTGGGTAACAGGGATTTCTTTTCATTTAATATGAAGGAACCCAATGCTCCAAACCATGGTAAACCAAAAATTATGTCAATCTCTTTTTTATACATAGTTGTAACACTAAATTGAGCTATATGTTCATAATCATCAATTGTCAGTTGCAAGTCCTTAATTTCATCATGTTTCTTGCCAAAAATATCTTCATTTTCACCTATATTTGGTTCTAGAACTGATAATTGACTTGCCAAATTAATATTGATGTAATTTTCCTTATCATTCATTCTAATAACAATATTAATCTCTTTTCCCAAGATGCTCCCTTTTAATGTAAATAAACTCCACTCCGTAATTGGATAACTATTATAAGATAAACTTTCTTATTTTCGAAAAATGATATTCAATCCTCAAGCAATTAAATACTTTATTAATTATTATTTTTTTGAATTTTTTAAACATCTTTTATATTAACATCAATAAATATACCTCTTTTACAACCCATTTTTATATTTTATAAAAATATAACCCTTTTCTTCATCAAGTAAAAATCCTTTTTATTAATTTTGATATAAGTGTCGTGCACACAATTGGACCATTGGTTGATTGATAGTGGTGCCTCAAGGCACTACACTGGGTACAAAGAAGCTCTCTCAAACTTGGTTGAAAAGAAGACAAATATGGAGATTATACTTGGGGATAGTGCTACTTATCTCGTGAAAAGAATTGGGACTATTACTCTTCACTTAAATCAAGGTCAAACCCTCCACTTACAAGAGGTGCTATATGTACCTGATCTGAAAAAGAACTTAGTTTCTATTTCTGCGATGGAAGACAAAGGTTTTAAGGTGACATTCATTGATGGGAAGGTTTGTGTTTGGCAAAGAAACCCAAAAGATGCATTCACTCTTGGATGCAAGGTTGAAGTTCTCTATCAGGTTGGAGGAAGCATGTTGGGAACAATGACTTGTGATATTTCTCTTCAATCTGAATTATGGCACCAAAGATTTGCTCACCTTCATTTCGAAGCCTTACTTGATGTAAGGAAGATGGTCACAAGGATGCCCGAATTCAACTTAAATCATGAAGGTGTTTGTTAGGGATATGAAGCTGGAAAACATACAAGGGGACCATTCCCCTCAAGTGAGACTCAAACCACTAATATTCTTCAATTGGTCCATTCTGATCTATCAGGTATGTTGCACATGACATCTTTAGGTGGATATTTGTATTATGCTATTTTTGTGGATGATTTCTCTCACAAAACATGGATCTATTTCTTAAAGAAGGATGAAGTATTCAAATGGTTCCTCTCATTCAAAGCCTTGGTTGAGAATCAAACAGGAAAGAAGATCAAAATATTGCGTACCGATAATGGTACCGAATATGAGTCAAATGAATTCAAAGACTATTGTAGAGAAGTTGGAATTAAGAGAGAGATTACTACCGCATATGCTCCTGAACAAAATGGTGTTGCCAAAAGAAAGAATTGTACTATCATAGAAGCCACCCGTGCCATGCTACATGATCAAGGTCTTCCAAAGTTCTTATGGGGGGAAGCTCCCAACAACGCTATGTATGTCCAAAACCAATGCCCACATCAAGCTTTTGACTTCAAGTCACTAGAAGAAGTTTTCACCAGTAAGAAACCTGATGTTTCACATTTTAGAATTTTTGGTTGTCCCGTATATTTTCATGTGCCGGAAGAGAAAAGAAGAAAACTAGATGCATCTGGGAAGAAAGGAAAATTTGTGGGCTATAGTGAAACTCCGAAGGCATATAGAATCTATGTGCCTGGTCAAAGGGAAGTGGAATTAAGTCATGATGTCACTTTTGATGAAGATTCTTCTCTAGAAAGATCTGACATCTTCCAATTCCTAGGAAGAACAATGATGATGTTGATACAAAAAAGACAGATGAACCTCCGTCCAATGAACTAATGCTCGATGTTGAAGGTCCGATGAATCCCATTGATCCACCTCCTAGTGAGCCCTCTACTTCAAGAAAAAGACCTTTTTGGCTCAAAGACACTCTTGAAGATATCGACAAACATATTGCACCAAGGGGGGCATTTTGCGAAAGGAAGAAGCCAATCAAGTACCAAGGGTACTTAGCTGCCATGAGTACCATTATAAAATCTGAGCCTTGCACATTCGAATAAGTCATGAAACACCAAGTTTGGAAGGATGTGATGAACGAAGAGTATGAGTCGATCATGAAGAATGATGTCTAGGATGTGGTTCCTAGACCTAAGGACAAGTCAGTGGTCACTTCAAAATAGCTCTACAAGATCAAACATGGAGCTGAAGGGAGTGTTGAAAATTTCAAGGCCAGAGTCGTTTCTTGAGGCTTCTCTCAAAAGGAAGGAGTAGACTATGATGAGATATTTGCACCGGTTGCCCGATATACCACCATCTGTTCAATCATAGCCCTTGTTGCCTCGCAAGGATGGAACCTTCACCAGATAGATGTAAAAACTACCTTCTTGCATGGTTCACTTAAGAAGGAAGGTATATGTGGAATAACCCAAGGGTTTTGAGGTTCAAGATCGTGAGACACATTTATCCAGGTTGAAGAAAGCCCCTAGGGAATGTTATGGGAGGATCAATAGCTATCTTATGAAGTTGGCATTTACAAGAAGCGATGCTAACCCGAACCTATACTTCAAGGTTGAAAAGGACAGACCTCTCATTCTGGTCCTTTATGTGGATGATCTTTTTCTCATAGGATATGACCCTCTCATTCATAAATGCAAGAGGGAGTTGGCTTCCGAGTTCGAGATGGAGGACCTAGGAATGACGCATTATTTTCTAGGGTCGGAGGTCTGGAAAAAGCCAAGTGAGATTTTCCTTTCTCAAGGAAAATACATTGTGAAGCTACTTGATAGATGTGGGATGGTGGACTGCAAGTCTGTGACTACTCTAATGGAACTCAACTTTAAGAAGCTATGTGGAAGTGTTGTTGGAACACGATTGGCGAACCCTACCGAGTATCATCAATTTGTGGGGGCCCTAATGTTTTGGTCAACTCTTGTCCTGACATATGCTTCGCTGTGAACACGTTGAGTCAATATATGGTCGGGCCTCATCACATTCATTGGATCACTACCAAGAATCTCTTGAGATATCTCCGAGGCACAATCCACTATGGACTGAGATACACTGCCAGGAATTTGAGGCTACATGGATATGCAGATGCTAACTCAGTTGGCAGTGTGGTGGATCGTAAGAGCACGTCTAGGTGCTTCTTCTCTTTGGGGTCTGCTTCTATATCTTGGATGAGTTGGAAGCAGAAATCAGTTGCACTAAATACCGTCAAGGCCTAGTACATTATTGCGAGTATGGCCTATTGTGAAGCAATCTGGTTAAGGAAGCTCCTCAGTGAGCTATTTGAGCACGTGCTAGATACCACCATGATCATCTGCGACAAACATAGCGGGATTTGTCTATTAGAGAATCTTGTGTTCCACGACCGCTCCAAGCACATTGATATTAGGTACCACTTTATCTGGGATATTGTACAACGGGGAGTAGTTAAGCAACACATTAGGACAACTGAGTAGGTTGCAGACATTCTCACGAAGCCTTTGGAGAAGGTCAAATTCTTAACCTTACGAGAGAGACTTGGAGTCATGGAACGACCCACCTATGAGGGTCTCGTATGAGTTGGATGTAGAGCTTTGCGAGCTCTTAGGGACGTGGGGTACTTCTTGGAGCTATGAGCGGCCACAAGGTGAGTGGTTCACCTTCCCCTGTGATACCTCATTATGGTTGACATGTGTGTAGGGTGAGTGGTTCCCCTTCCCCTACCTGGACACATGCATGTAGGGCGAGTGGTTCACCTTCCCCTACGATTGACATATGCATAGGATGAGTGGTTCACCTTCTCCTATGGCATATGAGCAGGATGAGTGGTTCACCTTCTCCTGTTGATGCCTCAGCACACATCCTACCCATAGAGTCTGGGACTCATGGGAAGTACCTCTCATCTGGCCAATGAGTTGGGAAAAGATGGTTAGGGACCATAGCACTACTGATGGACGCATCGTGTACTGTCGTACTCCCTGTGACTAGGATGCATGGTGTCCAACAACTTGATTTGGGATCAAGCACTAATTTTTTCTAGTGGATAGTGATACGATCTTATGTCTCACTCTCAATCACTTCTTCATTATTACTTCATGGTTCAGCAGAGCAGAGAAATAGGGCAGTGACGGTAGGGATGGTATAGGATGACAGGTTGGCATGATGATGGATTGGTAGGTGGAATTCTCCCTAGTTGAGAGCAATGTCACATTGTTCGGGTTCGAGTTCGGGTTCGGCAATGATTAGGTTCGGTTTTAGTTCGAATTTTTTTATGGGGTTCGGATGAGATTTGTCATTAGGTTCATCTTATATATATATATATATATATATATAATATATATATATATAATGAATTATAGGATAAAATAGTAAGAAATCAACATCAGTGAACATCAAAAATGCTATCACAGACATGGAAACTGTAAGGATAAATTACAAGCTTGAGTTGTGACATGAAATTATAAGTTTTGATCTATGGATTCTCTCAATGGCTATGAGGTTCACCGAACCTCAAAATTTTTTTAAGGTTCACCAAAATTCGAACCTCAAGGTTAAAGTTCAACGAACCTTGTGACATAGGTTGAGAGCAAGTGCTAAAATTGGCAACTAGGGCTAAATTCTACCTTAGGACAACTCATATGATGGAGATGACTATTGTCTTGGATTCCTCTTTTCCAGAGATACAATTTTGATATAAAGATCATCTCATTCTGACAAGCAAAAATGGAATTTTGAATTTATTCTTTCTCATGGACAAATTGTCAAGGCCGGCCTCAGTGAAATGTAGGCTCATGAAGCCCAATGTATGTGCCTCCTCACCCTCAACGAATTGTATAAATAGGAGTGACCCTTCACTCATTTGGACATCACTCATCTCATCACATCATCTTCTCTCTCCTCTCTTGATTGGTTCGTACAACTTGGAGGATCTCTTCTTCGCACGTGTGGAAGGCAGGTTTCTGGACTGGTTTTGGAGACTGAAAATTTCAAGATTAGGGCATGCGTTGACCTGCGTTGACTTGAAGTATTTCACCAGCATTGGCATTGTTTTGGGGACATAATTTTGATTTCTGCAGGGCGCCTTCTTTGGCACGGATTTCGAGGTGATTGGGGACTGTTTGACAGAGTTAACTGCTTCGTTGACTCTCTGGTTTGACTGCAGAATTACAGCAGACATTGACTGGGTTGACTGAGCAGGTTTTGGGTTGACCCACATTCTTCTGTTGTTGACTGAGCTGCTTGGAGGACGTTTTGGGGCAGATTTGACCACCATTGACTTTCTGGTTAGGGCTGCATTGACTGCGGATTTGAAAGATTTGTTTTGGGCATGTATTTCTGATATTTGTACTCTCTCTCTCTCTCTCTACTGAACTATTGAGGAATAATAAAAAGATTTGATCAAAGGGTTTCCCCACATTGGGGTTTGTCCCTGGCATCCGCCACATTTTGTGTTCTCTTGTGTTGGCTTGTCTTTTGTATATGTTTTTATGTTCTAACTGCATTTACTGCCAATATGTATAAGTTAATGTGATTGCTACTAAAGATAATTGAAAATTGTCATTGGGCTGATAAGAAACATTGAAGAAAATTATGCTGAAGCATAGAACATACCATTGTTATCTAAAATTAACAATAATTGATATATATAAAATTGTTTCGTAAAAATGATATGATGGAACACAATGAGGGCACCCCCGAGATATATAACTAGGCTGGATGCCCTTTCATGAATAGTCATGGCCTTTAGGACAAGTCATTCCATTATACTAACTATAATTAATTATTATTAATCATTTATGAAGATTTTATTTATATATTTATGTCCGTAACATCTAACTAGGGTAATCAATAATTTATAAATAGATCGCATTCTTTAAAATTCAATCAAACTCATTCCCAACTTTCAAAGACAAGAAATCTACACTACTTAATAGCTGTATGTGTTACCTGTTCTAACTACTTCAGCTACTTCATTTAAAAACCCACTTTCCTTGAAGCCTCTTCTTTGCAAGCCATCCTGCAACAATCAATAATATATTCATTTCTAATGATCATAACACTAAAGAGTCAACTAGAGGGAGGCACATGAAAAATATACACAAGCAGTAAAACTAGCCCAATGTTACAGATTTTCTAATATTAGAAGCAGCTTTGTATGATCTGTCACAGTTGTTGAGGAACAACATGTGAGCCACTATGCATCCAAAATACAACTTGGGACAGAAAACAATATCCGAAGCATTATGAAAAATATCAACAAAGGCAGATGGATCAAAGGATCTTTACTTTCGCCAGTTGCAAAATATCTTCTGCTACATGCCTTAACAAGGAGTCTCGGAAAGGAGTCTTCAAACCCATCTTTGGGACCTGAAATATACACAAAATTTTCCAAACACATAAACGATGAACTGAGAATTGTTCCCAAAAGATGCTATAATATTCAGTATTAAAGTGTGTATTACTTTCGCCAGTTGTTGTATTAAAAACTTGGTCACATAGTTTCATTATAAAACCTGAAACAGAATGAAGACCAAAAATGGAAATAGAAAAAGGATCATTTGACTTCCGTTTTAACTCAAATCATCTTCAACTGCACGAGATCATAAAGATAGCAAGGTAGCAAGATAAGTTGCAATTCTTCAAAACCTAATGTGCGTTATTGCTAAGATGCTCAGGATAGCCAGGCCACAAAGTTCTTTTAGTTTTCACACTGTTGAATAATGGAACACTGCTATTTGAGAAATTAAAATTTTGATCCACTATATATTTTATGTCAAAACCATATCATCCTATAATAAAGATAACAATAATAGTTAGGTTAATGAAAGGTCAGAGGCCACACAACCATTCACCATGTGACCAATCAATGCATAAAACTACACCCTCACAAGGATCATTATAATCACAATTCATATCAATCAATCATCATGCATTAAATATATGTCAAAACCATATCATTCTATAATAAAGATAATAATAATAATTAGGTTAATGAAAGGTCAGAGGCCACACAACCATTCACCATGTGACCAATCAATGCATGTAGCTACACCCTCACAAGGCTCATTGTATTCACAATTCATATCAATCAATCATTATGCATTATTCTAATATACAATAGCAGAAATCTTCTGTCAATCTCATGACAAGCAGGGACTGCTTATTCCAGATACAGTTACTCAGCATAATGTTTTAGCAACTTAAATTCAGACTATTTAGCAGAATACTTTAAATTCCTAACAGAATGTATGGAAAAATAATTGTGATTAAGTACTTTTTCAATGTTCAAATAACCAAAACACCAAGACCGTACACAAACAAAATGGAAAAGAATTTGCAAAATTGGTTGAGGTCGTATGAGTGATAGAATATAGACATAGAATGCCAACTTACATGCTAAATATTCATATTTCCACATAAATTTCTTGCATCAAATAAAAGTCTAGTGCAAAGACCAATACTGGAGAAACTTAAGCTCCATGTACTTATTGATGCGACATGCAAAGAAAATGAAACTAGATCCTGAATTCCCTTGGTATCTATCCTAGAATACATGGATATATATGTCCTAGAGAGAGCACATGCTCACAACCATTTCATATATATGGGAACTCAGACTTCGATAAACAGCAGCCCCTTGCAACGACCGGATAGCTCGATGTGCCATTATCTCCGCCACCTGAGCCAAACATGTGGTCCCTCGCCCACTTGTTATGATTGTATGTTTGAAGGTGGGCCTCCCAACACTGAAGGTATGGCTTTTCATTGATATAGTTGAGTAATTTTCCTTACTTGTCATGGGCACTTTGGGGCATGGATTGTGAAAATTCTATCACTGCAGCAACTGATTTACTTTTCCTACTTATTCCTCAATAAGTTATTTATGAAATTACTTCAGTAAACATTAAAATAAATATTGTTGCAGATATCACATCGTAATATAGAAACAAACATATGCACAAGAATCAACACATTGACACAAATATTTTGGACAACAGTCCCCGGAAAAACCCAATATGGGAAAACCAATGCAGTAAGGGAGGATTTTATTACTATGCAGGAGAAATATCTGAATACAAATCTAGGATGCTCATCTAGCAATCCTTTACAGAGAAAATACTGGCGGAAAATCTGAGTGACTTTTACCTCACTTCACCTGGTAGTATTCCAGTTGATCCAGCACAAGACTGGCTAACCCCGCTATTTTTGCATCACCTCTTCTGCCCTCTGCATCAACTTTCCCGGCAGTTCCCAGCAATTCTAGCTATTCCCGGCAGTTCTAGCTTCTGCCCTCTGCGTTAGCGTTCTCGGCTGTTCTAGCAGTTCCCGGCAATTCCGGCTATTCCCGATAGCTTTGGCTTTTGCCCTTTCCGTCAGCTTTCCCAGCTGTTCCCAGCAGTTCCGTCTTCTACCCTCTTGACTGCTCACCAGACCACTGGTTCAATTTCTCAGCTAACCCCGCTCCAGAAATTGAACTAACTGGTCTCCCTCAGTGTGTTCTCCAAGTGACCCTCAAGCCTCCTCTTATACTTTTCTTGTTGATAAATAAATAGCCGGAACTAAGTCCCTAATCAGTGGCTAAGATTAACTCTAGCTTGATCCATGACTTTTGGACCATTCTAACATAGTTTTATATTAATTCACATTAATATTTTATTTTCCCTAAGTTTAGACTTAGGGACTCCATTAAAAAATATTAATTATTTTAATATCTCCCAAATTGTTTAGAATCTGCCCAAACCCTTTCTGGGTATTGGAGATCTCATGTGCCTTAGCCACTCCACCAATTTTCGTGGCTAGAGCACATCCGATGCTACCTCAAATCAACACTCCCTCTTAGCGAGCATTGTGCTCTAGTAGTACTCCTTACTGAGTATCACCTGGATCATCTGGCATCAGTCCCTGTGTTGATGCTAAGCCTCCTTGCCCAACATCCTCTGCACTGTTGTATCATGTACTGCTGCCCATGACTCTGCATCTGTACGACAACTCCCTCTGCATCCGTGCTGTTGTTGGTCCTTTCTCCCAACACTACATCCGCACTGCAACTCCCTCTGCATCCATGTTGCTATCACTCCCATTTCTGCTTCTGAAACGCATTCTTTACCATCCCCATCTTTTCCCTGAAGTAGTCAAACTTTGTGCTTCCAAGGACCTTGGTGAGTATGTTCGCCACCTGTTCTCCTATAGGAGTGTAGCTCAACTATACAGCGCCTCGTTGGACACAGCCTCTGACAAAGTGACAATGGATATCAATATGCTTCGATCTATCATGAAACACTCGATTCTCAGAGAGTTTGATGCAACTCTCGTTATCGCACATGATCCTGGTCGCCTCCATATTCCTTCTAAATAGGTTCACAAGCAGTGATCTAAGCCATATGGCCTCACACAAAGTTGTGCTTGCTGCCATATATTCTGCCTTAGATGAGCTTAGAGCCACAGACTTCTATTTCCTACTGCACCAAGAGGTCATCCCTAATCCAATGTTGAAATAGTACCCAAAGGTACTTTTTCGATCCACTAAACTTCCTGCCCAAGCTGCATCAGTAAATCCACTCAAACTAATATCCTTACCTTTGGTTTACAGGAGCCCATCATCCACTGTTCCCTGTAAATACTTAAGAACATGTTTGGCTATTGCAAGTGTGCCCTCTTTGGTTCCACCATGAACTGACTGAGGGTGTTGACAGCGTAGCAAATGTCTGGCTTGGTATTTTGACCAGATACATCAGGGACCCTATGAGCTGCTTGTATAGGGTGGTATCGACATCCTTGTCTTCTGATGCATCAATCTTCTTCCAATTGGTGATCATTGGCGTAGCCATGGGTCTACAGTCCTCCATCCCGAATCTTTTCAGTATTTTTGTAGCATACCTCCCTTGCCCAACGAAGATTTCTCCCTTCCGCTGCCAAACTTCCAACCCTATGAAGTAATGCATTTGTCCCAAATCCTTCATATCGAATTTTGTGGCTAGATTCTTCTTGCAGTCCCCAATGAGTCTGGATGATCCTATCAGAAAGAGATCATCCACATACAATACTAAGATTAGCGTCTCATTCTCTACAACCAAATAGTAGAGATTCAGATCCGCGTCACTCTTGACAAATTCCTTTTTTTGCAAGTAGCCATCTAGTTGACCATACCATGCTCTCGATGCCTGTTTCAGCGCATACAAGGCTTTCTTCAATCTGCATACATGAGACTTCTTCTCATGAGTCTCAAAGCCCTTTGGTTGTTCAATGTATACCTCTTCTTCTATTACCCTGTTCTGAAATGTCGTTTTGACATCCATCTGATGAATCTCCTATCCGATCTAAGCTGCAAGAGATATCACAATCCTAATAGATGTATACCTAGCTACCAGGGCGATGGTCTCCTCATAATCAATTCCTTCATTTTGAGCATACCCCTTAGCCACAAACCTAGCCTTGTATTTCTCAACACTGCCATCTGCAGCGTATTTGATCTTGTGGATCCATCTTGAACCTACCATTGATCTGTCTTGAGGCCTTGGCACCACTTCCCTGACATTGTTCACCATTATGGAGTTGTACTCCTCTACCATCACATCTAGCCAAACCTGACATTGAACTGCCTCCTTGAAATTGGCAGGCTCTCCACCCTGAGCTGCTAATGCCTGATATCTATCTAGTTGTTTTCGCTCCCTCTTATTGTTTCTTGGCGCATCGATGAAGTCCTCTGCATCTCGCAGAATCTGACGAAGTTCCTTGCTAGTTCTTCCTCTAACAGCAAGTGCTTTTGTTAGCTCCTCCTCCTCATCCTGAAAATCTTCCTACCCTGAGGAAGAATTTTTTACATCTGTTGGTTGAAGAGGCTTAACCAACGGCTCCTCTTTCCACTGCTCCTCGGAAGGCATCTCATGAGATCTTCTGAAAGCCATATCCTCCATTAACCTTACATCTCGTCGAACTACTACCTTCCTGCTCCCTGGAAGATAGATTCTGTATGCCTTAGCGTTTTCGCTATATCCCACCAGATATCCCTTTTCTGCAATTTGATCCAGCTTCTTCCTCTTTTCTTCGGGTATGTGGCAATATGCTAAACTACCAAATATCTTGAAATGACTGACTTCAGGTGTCTTTTGTGGGCTGGTTGCAGGTGTTAATGATAATCGTTCAAAACTAGAAACAATTTCTTCAAATTCGGGTGGAACTTCTTCTCAGGTTATCTTTGGAGTATCAGTCATCAACCTCCAAATTTAGCTCTTCTGCTAAAATAGCAAAACTGTTTAATTTACCCAATGGTATGGCAAAACTTCAAAATTACCACGGAACCAGAAGGAATTAAAAACCCCAGTTCATAACCTTATCGCGTCCGCCACTCCACAAACCTTTAGCGCATTAAATCTCCGTTGTCGATCTCATTCCTCAATTCAACGGTTATCTTGTTATCCACTCGCCAAGTAGCATGGCCAATCCCCACCGTCGATCAATCCCGCTTGATCCAACGGCTATCGTGTAATCTCGCATGGATTCTAGCACAATGCATAACAAGTCGAGAGCGCATGAGAAAAGTGATTTTCTCGTGCTACATGTCGACTGTTAAGGGTAATCGCGTGAATTTGCAAAATACCACTTACCGCTTTGAGACTGCGCAACATACTACTTACACCTACAAAGACCGCTCCTCTATTCTTATTAATGTTTGCGCTTGTTGGCACGCGATGACCATTAGATCTGTTGGATCTATCTGATCGGACGATTCAAATCTTTTCCTAGGTTTCTCGTGAATTTATTAGGTTTCCTCGCCAGACTTAGCAACTCTACCAAGTTTAGTTTGTCTCTAAATTATTTAAATACACAGTGAGTGAAGATTTAGATGCGACAACATAAGATTATACAAAACTCAACAAAACTCAAAAATATTTCGAAGGAAATAAAACCTCCAGGATTTGACCATTTGTGCACAGTATTCACAGAGATACAGAGAAATTCCAAATTTTATATTCCAGTCCTCCTTAGCCAAAATCCATCAAAATCCTATTCTACTAATTCAAAACTAACATAAATACCTGCATATACAACAATCAGATCCTAAATCAATGGATCGAATCTGCCTAACCCTAGATAACATCTAATCTGCATGATATTCTCCTCAAGAATATCAACTAAGATTAATTACTTGAATTTCTTACAAGATAATTCAAATCCCTGAATTCTAGCTCAAAACCTATGTAGAAAGCTTTGAAAAGTGACAACTAAAGGATCCCACTTCTTTGCTTGTAAACTGTTTTTGTATTTTTGGGATAAAATTTTAAGCCTTTTGTCTTCAAGCCTCATGCCCCTGCATCAGACTCCTAAGGACAAAATTCTTCATGGGCTCCTATCCATGAGATATTCTACATAACTGCGCAACTTCTGTAGCATGACATTTGTCATCTAGGTAGCATCAGCAATTGGTTGATCCTTCCACTTGATCAAATACTGAAAATACTCTTGTCCCCTTGTCTTTTTAAACAATCTCTTATCTAAAATCTTTTATGGCTGCAATGCCTTTGTTGTAGGTAATTGTTTTAACCCATCAACCTCTTGCTCTTCTTTATCTTTTGATGTATCATCTGCATTTCTATTTTCATACCTGTACAAATCAGCAACATTGAAAATTGGAGATATTCCAATGTCCAGGGGTAATTCAATTTCATATGCATTTGCAGAAAATTTCCTTAAGACTCTGCATGGTCCAATTTTCTTAAATTTTAACTTGTTATACTCCCTTTTTGGAAATCTTTCATTCCTTAGGTGTGCTAAAACCAAATCTCCAACCTCAAAATTAACTTCTCTCTTCTTCAAATCTGCTCTGCTCTTGTACTTTTTGTTGCTATCATGTAACTATTGTTTTGCCTATTCATGTATTGCTTGAATCTTTGAAGCAAAATATTCTCCTTAGCACTTCTCATTTCAGCTTTTCCCAAGTCTCTTAATTCAGACACTCCTCTTGGGTGCATTTCATGAACTATATGGAATGGACTCTGCCCTGTACTCATGTTAGGAGAATCATTATAAGCATATTCAACCTGTGAAAAAATTTGATCCCACTATTTTGGATGCTCACCTACAAGACTTCTCAGAAGATTACCCAAGCTTCTGTTTACAACTTCAGTCTGTCCATCAGTCTGGGGATGATAAGCTGAACTGAAACTTAGTTTAGTACCAAGTTTCTTCCACAAGGTCCTCCAGAAATGACCAACAAATCTGGTGTCTCTGTCGGAAACAATGCTCTTAGGTAACCCATGCAACCTTACAATCTCCTTAAAAAACAGATTAGCAACATTAGTAGCATCACTGGTTTTATAGCATGGAATAAAATGTGCCATTTTAGAAAATCTTTCAACCACAACATAAATTGAATCATTTCCTCTTTGAGTTTTTGGTAAACCCAAAACAAAATCCATACTTACCATATCCCAAGGTCTATCTAGAATAGGTAATGGAACATACAAACTTGTGTTTTGGCTTGTTCCCTTTGCACACTGACAAACTTTACAATTTTTAACATACTTCTCCACTTCAAATCTCATCTTCGGCCAGAAATAAAACCGATTCAACTGCTCATAAGTCTTGTCTGCACCAAAATGTCCTCCAAGTCCACCACTATGTTTCTCCTTGATTAAATTTTCCCTCATAGAGCAATTTGGTATGCACAGCTGATTTCTTTTAAACAACAATCCTTCTTGCAAGAAAAAATCCAGCCACTTACTTCTGTCTAACAAAACAGGATTTTTACAACCTTCAAATGCCTCTTTAAAATCTATATCTTTCTCATACAATTCTTTAAGAAAATCAAAGCCCAACACTTGAATCTGACTTTCCTGAACTAGGATACCTTTTCTGCTTAAGGCATCTACTACTTTGTTTGATTGGCCATTTATATGTTTTAATGCAAAATTTAAAATTTGAAGATATTCTACCCATTTTGCATGTTTCTGACTAAGCTTTGGTTGTTGCATAATGTACTATAATGCATGATTGTCTAAATAAAGTATAAACCCTTTAGACATCAAGTAATGTCTCCACATTTTCAATGACTGCACAATTGCATAAAATTCCTTATCATAAGAAGAATATTTCTTCTTTGATTCATTTAGTTTTTCACTGAAATAAGCTACAGGTCTGTCCTTCTGACTTAAAACAACGCCAATAGCTTCTCCACTAGCATCACATTTCACTTGAAAAGGTTTATTAAAATCAAGAAAAATTAAAATAGGTTTTTCAGTGATCTTTCTTTTCAACAGCTGGAAGTTCTTTTCTGCGTCAACAATCCATTTAAATGGTTGTTTATCCTTCATTATAGTGTCAATAATAGAAGCATTGAGCTTACTAAAATTCCTCATGAATTTTCTATAAAAACTAGCAAGACCATGAAAACTTCTTACCTCAAAAACACTTTTCGATGAAGGCCACTCTATGATTGCCTTTATCTTCTATGGATCCATCTTTAATCCATCAGCAAAAACAACAAAGCCCAAATATACCAATTCTTCCTTCATGAATGAACATTTCTTTAAATTTAGCAGTAACTTTTCTTATTGCAGCTTCTGTAAGACATAACTCAGATGTCTCCTATGTTCCTCTTTAGATTTGTTGTAAACTAATATATCATCCAGATATACTATTACAAATTTCCAATAAATTCTTTCAACACTTCATTCATAAGCCTCATAAATGTACTAGGAGCATTTGATAACCCAAAAGGCATTACCATCCATTCATACAATCCTTCATTTGTTTTAAAAGCAGTCTTCCATTCATCACCTTCTCTAATCCTTATTTGATGGTACCCACTTTTTAAATCCAGCTTTGTAAAATATCTTGCTCCACTTAAACAATCCATCAAACCTTCAATTCTAGGTAAAGGAAATCTGTACCTGATCGTTATTTTGTTGATTACTCTTGAATCAGTGCACATTCTCCAGCCTCCATCTTTTTTTGGACTCAACATTGTTGGCACTGCACAAGGACTCAAACTCTCACTAATTAGTCCTTTATCTAACAATTCCTTAACTTGTTCTCTAATTTCTTCATTTTCTATGGGAGTCATCCTGTAAGCTTCTTTATTTGGCAGATTTGCCCCTAGAATCAAATCTATATGATGACTGATTTTTCTAATTGGCGGTAACTCATTACGCAAATCATCTACAATGATATCACAATAATTTTCCAGCATCTCTTGAATTTCAATTGGCAAATCCGAAATTTTAGTGGAAGTAATTACTACCTTGGGTTTGCAAATCAATGCAAAATTTACCTCATTCTCTTCAATCTACTGTAAATATTCTTTTCCATTCAACGATAGAGTCTTTGGATCATATTTTCTTGATGCATCCTCTTCTTCCATAGGCAACAATGTATGGTTAACACCATCTTTACCAAATTTTTATGTGTTCTTTTTCCCATCATGCATAACTCCTCTGTCATACTGTGAAAGTCTTCCCAGCAATATGTGACACACATCCATAGGCATCACATCACACATAATTTTGTCTTTGTATCTGCCCAACTGCAACTCCACTTCACAATGTTCATTCACTAACAACTGATGTCATTTTTGAAGCCATGACACCTTGTAAGGTGTTGGATGTTTCTTTGTCTTTAATTTCAACTTTTCCACCACTTCTGTAGAGACCAAATTAATGGTGTTGCCACTATCAATTACCATTTGACAACATTTTCCTTGAACCTTGCACACAGTCCTTAACAAAGTCTTTCTCTATGCTGGTTCAACAACTTCCTTTGCTGGCTTTAACAAAACTTTGTTAACTACCAAAGATTCCCCTTTCTCTAGTACATTATCTTCTTCTGGCACCTTTGTTGCTTCCTCTTCAGTCTGAGCAACAATTACATTTCTTTGATTTCTCCCTGCGTTTTTTGGGCACTCATAGGCTCTGTGTCCCTGCTTGTTACATCTGTAACATCTGATTTCTCTTCCTTTGCCTCTCCCTCTTCTTCCTTTGAAAAAAATCCTCCTACCACTTGCATCACCTTCTGTGGTTGTATGCTAATTTGAGTTGTTGCTAGCTCCATCTCTACATGCTATAGATCTTCCTCTACCACCTTGACTTCCTCTTCTTTGGAAAGTACCTCTGCGAATTGCTTCCTCATGAGTTTTTCTTCAGCCTTCAATAGCATCTGATAAGTCTCTTCTACTGTTTTAGGAGACAGCACACTTATCTCATCTTGGATCTCCATTCTGAGACCATTTATTTATCTTGCAACCTTCTCATCTGTATCTTGAATTTGTCCAGCTCTTATGCTCACTTTGTAAAATTCCTCTATGTATTCTTTCACTGTCAAAGACCTCTGTCTAAGATTTTGCATCTGTCTAAATAAAGATTCTTGATAATCACTTGGCAAAAACTTACCTCTCAACTTGGCTACCATCCTGTTCCAATTTTTAATTGGCTACTTACCAAGTCTCCTTCTTTCTGCCTGCACTCCATCCCACCAAAGTGTTGCATGTCTTTTCAATTTTGTGACAACAAATTTCACTCTCTTTCTTTCTTCCATTTCTTCATAATCAAAGAATTTATCCATGTCATTAATCTAGTCTATCAACTCCTCAGGGTTTAAACCTCCTGTATAAACTGAACCCTCAAGTCTGGGTTTAGATGTGGATCCCAACACTGATTTAAAGAATCTCATTTTAGGAGTAACTTCTGCAGGTTCCTCTTCTTTTGCAGCTTCAACTTTAGGCTCACTGACATCTCCAGCACCTACATCTCCTTGATTTCCCATTTTCACTGCTTCTAATCTAGCTTGCATCCATTGCATAGCTTCCAACACTTCAACATTCGCAACTAGTCTTCCTCTTCTTCGACCACCACCACGTCTTCCTCCAACTCTGAAAGCCATGTTGGATTTCCTTTTCTGATCTTTGAGATCCTGCTTAGTGTCAGTAGGCTGCTCTGATACCACTAATGGTAGGTTGGTTGTAGGTGTTAATGATAATCATTCAAAACTAGAAACGATTTCTTCAAGTTCGGGTGGAACTTCTTCTCGGATTATGTTTGGAGTATCAGTCATCAACCTCCAAATTTAGCTCTTCTGTTAAAAACGCAGAACTGTTTAATTTACCCGATGGTATGGCAAAACTTCAAAATTACCACAGAACCAAAAGGAATTAAAAACCACAATTCATAACCTTATCACGTCCGCCACTCCACAAACCTTTAGCGCATTAAATCTCTGTCGTCGATCTCATTCCTCAATCCGACAGTTATTGCGTTACCCACTCGCCAAGTAGCTTGGTCGATCCCCACCATCGATCAATCCCACTTGTTCCAACGACTATCGCGTAATCTCGCGTGGATTCTAGCACGATGCATAACAAGTCGAGAGTGTGCGAGAAGAGTGGTTTTCCCGTGCTACGTGTCAATCGTTAAGGGTAATCACGTGAATTTGCAAAATTCCACTTACCGTTTTGAGACCGCACAAGATACTACTTACACCTACGAAGACCGCTCCTCTATTCTAATTAACGTTTGCACTTGTTGGCACGCGATGACCATTAGATCTGTTGGATCTATCTGATTGGATGAGTCAGATCTTTTCTTGGGTTTCTCGGGAATTTATCAAGTTTCCATGCCAGACTTAGCAACTCTGCCAAGTTTAGTCTGTCTGTAAATTATTTAAATACACAGTGAGTGAAGATTTAGATGCGACAACACAAGATTAGACAAAACTCAACAAAACTCAGAAATATTTCGAAGGAAATAAAACCTCCAAGATTTGACCATTCGTGCACAGTATTCATGGAGATACAGAGAAATTCCAAATTTTACATTCCAATTCTCCTTAGCCAAAATCCAGCCAAAATTTGTCAAAATCATATTCTACTAATTCAAAACTTACATAAATACCTGCTCATACAACAACCAGATCCTAAATGAATGGACCGAATCTGCCTAATCCTAGATAACATCTAATCTGCATGATATTCTTCTCAAGAATCTCAACTAAGCTTAATTACTTGAATTTATTACAAGATAATTCAAATCCTTGAATTCTAGCTCAAATCCTATTTAGAAAGCTTTGTAAATTGATAGCTAAAGGATCCCACTCCTTTGCTTGTAAACTTTTTTTGGATTTTTGGAATAAAATTCTAAGTCTTTTGTCTTCAAGCCTTATGCTCCTGCATTAGTCTTCCCTGTGAAAACTCTCCTGAGTAATCTTGCCCAATGCCCGATGAGCAGTCTTGTTATGAACATAGACTATTGTGTTGCATGCTTCTGCCCACAGGAATTTTGGCATATCTTGATCATACATCATGGCCCTAACTACTTCTATAATAGTCCTGTTCTTTCCTTCTGCTACTCCATTTTGCTCCAGATTGTAGGGAGCTATCCACTCTCTTCTGATGTCCTCCTTAGCGCAAAAATTAGTGAAGTCCTTATTGACATAGTCTCCACCATTATTTGAGCGCAAAACTTTTATTTTCTTCCCAATCAAATTCTCCACCAGAGCCTTGAACTCCTTGAATCGATAGAAAAACCTCGTCCTTTGATTTTAGAAAATAAATCCAAGTTTTCCTTGAGTGGTCATCAATGAAGGTAAGGAAATACTCAGCACCACTAAGAGCTTTGACAGACGTAGGTCCGCAGATATCTGAGTGTATCAATCCTAGTACACTCTTGGCCCTGCGTTTGTTCCTAGGAAATGTTGCCTTGGCATACTTTCCAAGAGTGCATCCCCTACATACATCATCTCGTTCCGTACTCAAATCCGGAACTCCTGTTACAGTGCTCCTGAGAATTTTCAGAGCTCCATGGTGCAAGTGACCCATTCTTCTGTGCCATAGTTCATTCAAGTCCTTGTCTCCATGACTCCATATTAGTGCCATTGGTGATTCTAGTTGTAATCTATACAACCTATTATTTTTTATCCCGATCTGCACTTTCTTTTTCCAACTCGGGTGTTTAACGTATACCTTCTCCTTGATGAAGTAGACGTCATAGCCCTTGCCTTGAAGTTGAAACACGGAAAGTAAGTTCATCCCCAATCCTGGTACATGCAGCACATTTGTAGCACGGAACTGTTCTCCTGATTCTGTTTGAAAAACTATGGTACCCTTCCCTACTGTAGTACGCTTTACCTTGTTCCCCATGGTGATTTGAAAGTTCATCTTCTCTTCTCCATATTCTAAGAAACATTCCCTGATTCCCGTCATATGCCACGAAGCTCCATTGTTTATATACCACTGTTTTGATGATGCAAAACTAGTCATACAAGCCACTTCTTCTTCCAGCCTAGAAGCCAACATACAAAAATCGAAGTCTCTTTCTTCTGTGAAATCTTCTGAAAATCTGTGTGATTCGCCTGATGTGGATGCCTCTACATCGTGGTCTTGACCCATAATTGACCTTCCCTTCCTGTCTCTGATAACTCGCTCTGATACCATGTGAAAATTCTATCACTGCAGCAATTGATTTACTTTTCCTACTTATTCCTCAATAATTTATTTATGAAATTACTTCAGTAAACATTAAAATAAATATTGCTGCAAATATCACACCGTAATACAGAAACAAACATATGCACAAGAATCAACACACTGACACAGATATTTTGGACAACAGTCCCCGGAAAAACCCAATGTGGGAAAACCGGTGCAGCAAGGGAGGATTTTATTATTATGCAGGAGAAATATCTGAATACAAATCTAGGATGCTCATCTAGAAATCCTTTACAGAGAAAATATTGGCAAAAAATCTAAGTAAGTTTTACCTCACTTCACCCGACAGAATTCCAGCTGATCTGGCACAAGACTGACTAACCCCAGCTATTTCTGCATCACCTCTTCTACCCTCTACGTCAGCTTTCCCGGCAGTTCCGGCATTTCCCGACAGTTCCGGCTTCTGCCCTCTGTGTCAACTTTCCTAGCTGTTCCAGCAGTGCCCAACAGATCCAGCTCTTGCCCTCTACGTCAACTTTCCCGGTTGTTCTGACAGTTCCCCGCAGTTTCGGCTGTTCCTGGCATTTCCGGCTTCTGCCCTCTTGATTGCTTACCAAACCATTGGTTCAATTTCTTAGCTAACCCCACTCTAGAAATTGAACTCACAGGTCTCCCTCAGTGTGTTCTCCAAGTGACCCTCAAGCCTCCTCTTATACTTTTCTCGTTGACAGATCAATGACCGATATTATGTCCCTAATCAACGGCTAAGATTCACTCTGGCTTGATCCATGACTTTTGGACCATTATAACATAGTTCTATATTAATTCACATTAATATTTTGTTTTCCCTAAGTTTAGACTTAAGGACTCGATTAAAAAACATTAATTATTTTAATATCTCCCAAACTCTTTAGAATCTGCCCAAACCCTTTCTGGGTATTGGAGATCTCATGTTCCTTAGCCTCTCCACCAATTTTGGTGGCTAGAGCACATCCGATGCTACCTCAAATCAACATGGATTGGTGGGGGAATTCGTTGGAAAGAGTGGGCTAGGTTTGCACTCTTGTCTCCACTGCCCAATTTCGTGGTTAACCTTGTACCCTAGTCTCGAGGAATCTCCTTTACTGACCATTAGCTTTAGGGTTTGCACTACATGGGAAATCCCAATTTTGGTTGCATGGTCACACTTCTCGCCAACATATACAACACTCCCTTCCACTCATTTTAGCCCCATTCATCTCTTTTCCCATTTGGGTCCACATGTGTCCACTGGATCCACATAGGGTTAGCCTCCTCCTCCCCTTGCCCACACCTTGGGTCGAACCTCGAACAATGTCTGGACGCTGATGCAGCTAAAAAGAAAAGAAAATGCATAATTTGGCCACTCTCAATAGGAAATATATAATGTTCCACCAAGTTTCGGGGACGAGGAGGCGAGGGAGCGAGGATAGGCAGGAGCGGCCTATGCAAAAGATCCCCACCAATTTTTAGGAAACATGGGGGGACGTCGAGGCTTAAAAACTTATAAATATAAATTATAAATCGATGAATAATATAACTGAAACAAATTAAAATGAAAAGCATGATCATTGATATCATTATCATATAAATTATACTCATACATCATACATGTAATTTTGTAACTGTACAGTGTAACTACTAGTCTACTAACTTACTAACAATGCGCAATGAAAATAAATTATAAAATTATAAATGTTTAAATTTTTAAACTTTAAACTTTAAACCATATTGACGTTCCACTTCCAATTATGAACATTGAATATTGAATAATATAAAAGTCAAGTTTGATACATGAGCGACATCGTTCTGTTCAACGAAGGAGCAGACAGAAGGTTACTTGGCAATGGCGGAAATGTTCATTTCAAGAAAGGAGCAAATAGAAAATGAAATGTGAAAAGAACATAATGTAAACCCTTCACGATCAGTCAACAAATATTAAAAATTATGATTTTTTGTTTTACAAAAAAAAATTGTGAATTTTTTCTAGGGAAACGACCGCTCAAGGCCCCTTAAGACCCCTTAAGACCCCTTTCACCTAAGAAATGACCCCAATTGGAGGAAACGACCACAAAAATGGAGGAAACAAACCCTTTCAAGTTTCCTCAGGTACCCTGTTTCTTGGGAGAGTGGGGAAACGTCCCCCTCTTGTCCCCAAGTCCCTGGAGTGTGAGGGAGCTAGGAAACTCGAACCCCAAGTGGGGGGACGCGACCCCGTGGAACACTGGAAATATACCACAAAATGTAAAAGATGGCCAAGACATACAAATTTAGCACATGGGAAAAAGCCAAACATGAGCTCTACCCCTTATCCATGGCCATCACCTTGGTTCCTATGGGCCCTAGATGAGCCCCCTCCATCATTATGGGACCCATGATTGTCCCAACCCCTGGTGGGTGATAAATTGCCCTACCTTAAGGGGGTATCCACTGCTCTATATTACACAACACACTCTCATCCCCTAGAGCCCCGAGCAGTTATGAAGAAAAATCAATCAAAGGCAAAAGGCATATGAAGAAGGGTGCAAAAACAAAGGTCGAGGTAACCCATGTACCACGGTTTACTCCCTCTTACACTCATATATCCAAGTGTGGGCTTCCCTTATTGTAGCTACCCTTGTACCATGACATGTGGTTTGGATAATTCCCCTGATCCCCACTCTATTCCATTACTATATCATTTGCCACCTACCACTTTAAGGATGTACCATCGACATGGACCCCCCTTTAAAGGTTGAAACCACCTATTAGGGTCCTTGATTAACCCCTTTATTGAGCTTGTAGACACTTGTACATGCCAAAGCCTACTGTGGAAGGGCATACCACCATGAAATGCCCCATTGATTCCATGACTTGTAAGCTCTTTTACTTGATTATTCTAATGATTTGTTGTATTGGAGGGCAAGGGGATGCATTGGATCTTATGAACGATTGCAGGTGGGTCTCAATTTGGGGCTTGGTCTCCCTATATGGGGTCCTAGTCCTCCAGAGGGCCACACAGGCACCTGTAGGGTGAGCGTTGAGATCCATGGGCCTCCACCATAGTAGAGACTACTTCATGGATCCCCAACACCATTCGTTGATTGCTCGTGTTCCACCTCTTGGATGAGGATGATGCACCTAGTACACCATACCTAGTCGGCTCCACACTTGCACCATACACTTGGCAGATGATCCAAGGTCCAAATGAGGGCTTATGACATCATTCTAGCCCTTATAAATGGTTTACAGGCATTTTCAATCCGCTTGGAGACCCATGAGGATGTCCTTGTGCCCCTCACACCCACTTGGGGGCACCACAAGCATTTGCTTGGAAACAAGGGGCCAACCCCTTGTCCACTATGTTTGAGGCCATTCTCGCATCATAGCACACTCTGGACTTCATTAGGCCTCCTCAAAGGCCCAACGACTCACTTTATTGATCATTCTACCTCCTTGAGAGGCTTATTATTATGTTATTGAGCTATCTTGGTGGGCTTGTCACTAAGGGATGTTATCATTGCACATTACTTTATTATTTGGGGTTCAATTAGGTCAAATTAGGCAAATCAAACTCATTAATTATTGTATAATTACAAGTGAGGTGATTCATTTTGATCATCACCACTTGGATTGGATTAGTATCTCTTGTGATATTTTCGCACTTTTTGTTGGGTAAACTTTTGGAGCTTTCTTGATGCACTATGATGTTTGGATTTTCGCTATTGTCTTTGGAGCTTCTTTCTAATGCGAAGTTGATGAATGGATATACTCTCTCTCGTGTAAGTCAAATTATGATGTTATTCTTGTTATTTTACTGGTTTACTACATGTTATGATTATCATTATTCTTATATGGCTTAAAGTAAATGCAAAATTCCTTTGGGAACCAAGAATAAGTGATTTAATGCATGTGTTGTACTTGACGAGAGTGGGTGAATGTTCCTAGAGGCACCTCTTAGCTTGACAGACCTCGAAACTTCATCTCTTTGGCAAATTTGAAGTATAAATCCCTATTGACCTAGTTATTGCCCTTGGAGAGGCTAGCAAAGATCAATTAGGGCTCCTTAGCACAAGAAATTCTTGATCTATGTGTATCTTGACTCCATTAAGCCCAAGCAGTAAGGCACTGATCCTCATATCCGTTTGGTGATCAAATTTCTCTCTTTTCTTCACTTTTTCCAATTATAGGCCTAACCTTAGAAGGTCTCTTAAGGCATCACATGAAATCTTTTGTAGCCATCCAAATACCTTGAAAATTGATCCACAACTACATTGGGGTCTTCTCAAGGTGTCCTCCAAATTTGAGTGCAATTCGACCACGGAATTGTGAAATATCCCAGGCCCTAGCTCGAGGATCATTTCTCTTCGTAGGTTGATTTTGGGTTAGTGTCCTCACCTGGATCTTTACATTCAAATTTCAAAAGAAAAATAGCTCTTTGATCCTATTCTCTTCCCTAATTATGTCAAACCCCTTTTTGGTTGATCAACTCCATACCCTTGACCTAGTTTGGGTCCACCTAGGTTCTTTGTGGTCTCACAACCTTATAACTCAAATCCCATAAGGACTACATAGAATCCATCTCTCCATAAGGATCCTTAAGTCTAGGAAGTCCTTTGTCAACGCATATCCTCCAACCCTAGGCTAAGGTATCCTCATAGCCCTTCTTAGAGAGCCCATCACCTTGCTTCTCAAGCACGTTAGCTATTTAATTGAGTCTCTCTTGTGAAAAGGCTATAGGAATCACTCCTTATTTGATCATTGATCCATTCATCATTGTGATTCCTCTTATACTAGGTATCCCCCCATCGATAAAGGTTTGTAAATAGCAAGGAGACTTAGTTGAGGTGACATTGGGCTATCGCTCCATGGTTGCCCCTTGACCTAGTAGTTGCTCCATAGAATCCCCTCCTAGGACCCCTGCTAGTTTGAGCAGTATCATTTTGGCATCATTGACAAGAACACGAGACGTGTCTTTTAGTTTTTCCCCATACGACAATATCAATATATCATTCTTGGCGACTCCATTGGAAAAACGAAGCCCTAGTTCTTCATTGAACTTTAGAGTCAATGCTTGTAGGGTGAAGCAAGCACTTCTCTAGGAATCTTTAAATTCACCCTAGCGACTCCTATATAATCTACATGTATATCTCGATATGATGCTTACTTTGATGATTTTCCCGCTTTGGACATCACTAGCATTCCTTGGCACCCTAATCATGTCACAGGAAGGATGGTATGTGGGGTGCCCGTGTTTGATGTTGATCCACTCTACGCAATTGATTATGTATAAAGATTTAATGCACATGCTTCAAAGGAGAAAGTGGTCCACCAGGATTTCCTTATTCTATTGTTCATGAAATCTCTTTGTGGTCATAACTCATGGTTGCGTAATCACAAACCTAAGAGCATCTCATCCATTGAGGAGTTCTTTGATGGCTTTCTTAGACACTTTCAAGTATGCCCCGCATTAAACATTCAAGAGGAAGCCTTCATTGAGAATCATCATGACCTTGGGAACCTAGATGATGAGCAGGAAAGGGGGCCCTCCCTAGGTCCGCATGGTGAAAGATGGGATGATGATAATTCTAAAAACATGTGTGATAGGGAGGATGAGTTTGTAGAGAGTGAAGTTAGGGTTAACCCCACCTTTTCCAAGGATACTATCTCTAATGATCTACCCTTTAAAAATGTTGGAGAAGGTGATCAAATAGCCCCTTCAAACATTGATATCAATGGTTACTTACATATTGAAGTAGGTAAATGGGAGGTCCATGGAAATAGTTTCGACAAGGACCCTATCTATGACAATGATGACGATGATATCAATAGGACCCTTGTCTTTCCTCACAACCCTAGGGTCATAGTTGAATCTCGTGTGGACTATTTCCTCAACACTTCTTACATTATCCCTCCTAAGTGTGATCATTGTGGGGAACCTACTAGTGTTTCTCCATCTCATCAGTCTCCCTTTCCTACTAATCATAACCCTATGGAGGCCATAAAGCATGATATAAATGGTAAGGACCATGATGGAAGTGATTGTTGATTAAATCTAGGGCATTGGCATTGGGTGATTTCTCTTCTATTAGTGACTGTTTGTGAATGTTTTTTACTTATTTAGATTAGGATCTTCTTCATGTTAGATTATTGATGTTCTTCTTCATCAAACAGTAACCAATGCATGAACATAAATAAGACAAGAGACAAATCATGTAGGCTATGAGCTAGGGCCAAAACCTCTCTCTCTTTGAGAGGAAAACACGCACAAATTCTTTTTATAGAGATTCCAATTGATGAATACCAAGACTAAGACTCTTGACTTACCAGCCACTCCAAGACCAAGCCACAAGTCCTCTTGACTCCTCTTTCCCTTAGATCTTTTGAGCCTTGAGACATTGACATCACTGAGATGTCATCTAGATCTCTTCTCGTGAGACCTTCTTATTGTCATCATCAACACACTGTGGTTGTACCAAACTGTTATGTCTTCAAGACTGTATCTCTAATCCAGGATAGAGAGACCCTTGAACTTGTCTCTGTATCTCTAATCCGAACTTCCTTACTGTGGTTAGCCTAGAATATATCCTTGTTGTCTCTTCCTTCTCTATCCGAGTTTCATCTTCTATATGGAACTATGGCATCCGAACTGCACTCAAGAGGGATTCGAATTCCCTTTACCACAAAACTATAGCCTTCTTCACCAAGTAGGATACCTGAAACAAAGGTGATCCAAATTTCCTTGTTGCCACTGTTCATTAGGCTTCTTCGTTGCTCCTTTTATTAACTTCCTTGCTGCTCCTTCCATTTGAGTTCATCTCTGTTCTAGAGATCTGAACTTATCTCTAATACCCAACCAGAATTTCAAAGAGATGTGAAAATTTGAACTGTCCTTTCTATGATGACCCTAGCCTTATTTATATAGTCATTCGTCCATATAATGAGCCGACTTTAGCCTTTGAATGGGTGTGTCACTTTGGGTGAGTCGACATGAGTTATTACTTCATTTTGCAGGTCGACATCAAGAGAAGAGGATTGTGCTTGTCTTTGGAGGGCTCTCTAGACAATTAATTGACTCGTATACATTTTACACATGCTCAAGAAGAGCTCTTCATACATGACATTAATTTTTGACCTTAATGAAAAATCCTAAGGCTCTTAATGGGAGCCATCTAAAATAAAATCACTTGCTCATGAAACCCATAAAGCAAGGCTTATAATAATAATTTTATTCTCTTCATTACATCATTTACAAAAGTCACAATTACATGTCATTATGAAGACTGAACGTAGTTACACGTTTCAAAACTCCCTCTTAACTAGGGAGGTATTCATAATGGTACTTGGTCATTCTTAATCTTAAGAATTTCTCATAAAAAGAATCAGATTGGTAACCCATCTATCTAGCATCATATCAACCAGAATTGTCACATAGCAAGGCCTTGACTAACAGCTCTATGCACATGATCAGAGCACACTGCTGGCAAGACCAATGATTCATAGACACCATAATCATTGTCTCTCAAGGTACAAACTCCACCTGGGTTTTCACAAAGTATGACCACCTTTGGACTATTCTTATCTTGTATAGTCAATCCTCAAAGAATATTGGTCCACGACTACTTTTATCTTGGATGCCCTATCTCATCCTCAAAGAGCATTGAATGTTAAGCGATTACCCAATTCTCCATTCTGTCTTCGCATGTGAAGACCAAAATGATGTCTCTATCTCTCCCTCTCGATTAGGGAGGTCATATCAAATTCCAGAATGTACTCATTCCTATGGAAGGAATGTACCTAAACTCCCTCTTGGCTTAGGAATTTCCAAGTTTCTTCCAAGTAAGAAACTTGCTTCCAGGCTCCCTCTTAATTAGGGACCTACAGCAGCTCCTTGCCTAGCTGCTTGAAGAGCTCCTTCCTTCAACGTCATGAATTTCTTTGTCCAGGAGTCTTCATCTTTGTGGCGTCTTCATAGAGCACAGACCATCCATCACTTTCATCCATGGGTCAGTCATGTCATTATTCCTTTCATCAGAAAGTGATCTATTCATCTTCATCTGTTCTTGCTTCATCTCATGTTGCCTTCTTTATGCCATAATTTTCGAAAGGATCTTACACCCTTCTATATGGTCCTCTTGGAAGTCATCCACGGTTCTTCCCTTTGGCAGCCTTGCATAACCCCATATAGATATTTGTTCAAAAATAAGAAATAAACACTTATATCAAAATTAGCTTTGTGATGGTCTTTCATCATGACATCTTCCTATAGACATCAGCATCTAACATATATGTTGACTCATCTCTTAAAGATATGTATTGTCAAGGGTCTCTATCTTTTTCCAAACTTCCATCAAAGTCTCCATATCTTTCTAGGAGATATCATAGTCAATTCTTCTTGGTCTTTCGGACATTGATTGCCTTTACCATTGTTACATATTCCATGATCTCTTTCTTTCTTTCTTCACATATTTACTTTCCATGAATGTCAAAGTTCCTCGGTTGTAGTCAACTACCTCAATACTCCATTTGAGGATATATTATGTTGACTTCATCTAATTAAATATGTGAATCATGCATTCTTGCATCCCTTTGAGGGAGGAGATCCTTTCCTTCGATCATGCTTCTCAAGATAGAGCAATCATCCAAGTTACCTGCAACCATACAACATGACTTTATAAAATCAAATATAAGAATACATACCTCATTTACCTTAAGGTCATCTAGGCTTCTTTCAACAGCTTTCTTGATTGAAAAGAGCTTCAATCCCTTGATCTGCTTCATATGTCATCATACCATTATCCCATGAATTCCACATGTTGGAATTCCTGATGAAACACTTGCTTCCATTCTAGATCGGTGAATCATCCAATGAGGATTCCATCGGAGAATCTTGAGGATCTTGCATATCCCTATCCAACAGATGTTTCCTTTTGACTTGATGTAAGATGAGACGTGTCCTGGATGACTTCTTCCCTTTCTTAAGTTTCCTATGAGGTTTTTCAAGAGCTATATCCTTCATAGTTGGCTATCAGAGATCCTTCATGTTTCCTATGGTGATCTCACGAACTCTTACTTCTAATGCTTTTCCTCTTCCTTGGACTTCCTACTTTTAGCTTTCTCCACTTCTTCGGTGAAATCGACTTCTTCTCTATTTTTCTTGTTATTGCCCTTCTTAAGATTAGGACAATCTTCCCTGTAGAGCATTGATTCTTAGCTATATTGTTCTTTTCTTTTGGCAAATGCCTGAATACCTTTTGTTTGATCCTTAAACACTTTTTCCCTCAACCTGTCTTCTTCTATCTTGCATAGAGATTATATGTTGTTGAGTAGCTTTCTTACAAACATTTGTTACCTTGTTCATCAGTTAGTGTATGAAGATTATCTCATCCTAGATCTTGCAATCTAGATCTTATGACAATAACCTTTTATCCTTTGATACCTTCAATTAGTGTGGATCAGATCTAACTTTCTAAGTGATGTGACCTTCTTTATCGCATCTTCAAAGAATAGTTTTACTAGCTTATCATATATATCTCTTTGATGTCTCCAATACTGCTATATGAGGGAATTTTTCATAAGAATCCATTTTCATGTATTCAGAGGAGACCTTTTCATTGATATGTTCAATGACTTCACTTTCTTCAAGGACTATGTTTATCGTCCTTTTCCATGCAAGGAATTTCGATGACCCAACTAGCTTATAGATCTCCTTACAAATAAGAAGTCATTTTACCAAATTTTATTATAGAATGAAAGATACTTACTTGACAAGTGCAGATGAAATCTTCAACTTGATCACTTTGATGGTGGTTGGCGAAGATGTATTAGTACTCCTTTTGGATGATCTTTTTCCAAATGATAAAAGCCCTTTTTCAATAGAGGAGATTGCTACTTTTATGATGTCAACGCCTTTAGATTTAGCTTCCTTTGTTGATGGTGATGGATGAGGATGTTTCGTTGCTTCCTTGGATGATCTTCTACAAGGATAAGGAGGGGATCCTTGATGCAATGATAGGGAGCCTGCCTTATAGCTTTCAAGATGACGATAATGCCTTCTCGCCTCCAAGATACTTCGAGTTCTTGTACTACAAATCAGAACTGCTTCTAGGATTTCGACTCTCTCCAAGATGATGTGATCTTCAACTTTAAAGTACTTCAAGCTACCTTGCTTTGTAGATAACTTGATGAGGGTATTTGTGGTCTTTTGATGATGACTAGAGGATCCAAAACTTTTGTTGTTCTTGACTGCTTCTTCGATCTAGGGTTTTATTCTTCAATGTAGATCTTGATCTTCTTAGATGCCTTTCTTGAAACTCAATCAATGAGTGTCTCCTCGATTAGATGCCCTTCCTTTGACTTTAGCATCTTAGCTCTGATACCATATTGATTAAATCTAGGGCATTGGCATTGGGTGATTTCTCTTCTATTTGTGATTATTTGTGAATGCTTTTTACTTGTTTAGATTAGGATCTTCTTCATGGTAGATTATTGATGTTCTTCTTCAAAAAATAGTAACCAATGCATGAACATAAACAAACAAGAGACACAGCATGTAGCCTATGAACCAAGGCCAAAACCTCTCTCTTTGAGAGGAAAATCAACACAAATTATTCTTATAGAAATTCCAATTGACAAATACCAAGACCAAGACCCTTAACCTAGTAGCCACTCCAAGACCAAGCCACAAGTCCTCTTGACCGTCTTGTCTTCTCTTGACTCCTCTTTCTCTTTGATCTTCTAAGCATTGAGACATTGACATCACTAAGATCTCATCTAGATCTCTTCTCGTGAAACCTTCTTACTGTCATCATAAACGAACTGTGGTTGTACCAAACTGTTATGTCTTCAAGATTGTATCTCTGATCTAGGACAAAGAGACCCTTGAACTTGTCTATGTATCTCTGATCCGAACTTCCTCACTGTGGCTAGCCTAGAAGATATCCTTGTTGTGTCACCATGGCATCCGAACTGTACTCAAGAGTGGTCTGAATTCCCTTTCCCACAGAACTGTAGCCTTCTTCACTGAGTAGGATGCCTGAAACAGTGGTGATCCGAATGTGCTTGATGCCACTATTCATTAGACTTCTTCGTTGCTCCTTTTATTAACTTCATTGTTGCTCCTTCCATTCGAGTTCATCAATGTTTTAGAGATCCGAACTAATCTCTGTAATACCCATCTGAAATTTCAGAGAGATGCGAAAATCTGAATTGTCCTTTCTACAATGACCCTAGCCCTGTATATATAGTCATTCGTCCATATAATGAGCCAACTTTAGCATCTGAATGGGTGTGTCACTTTGGGTGAGCCGACATGAGTTATTACTTTATTTTGCAAGCCGACATAAAGAGAAGAGGATTGTGCTTTTCTTTGGACGACTTTCTAAACACTTAATTGACTCATTTACATTTTACACATGCTCAAGAAGAGCTCTTCATACATGACATTAATTCTTTGACCTTTATGACAAATCCTAAGGCTGTCAATAGGAGCCATCTAAAATAAAATCACTTGCTCATGAAACCCATGAAGCAAGGCTTACAATAATAATTTTATTTTCTTCATTACATCATTAACAAAAGTCACAATTACATGTCATTATGAAGACCGAACCTAGTTACACTTTTCAGCAGTGATATGCCTGAGGTTGCCATCCATCAAAAGTTTATGAGCCTAATTCTTGACATCTCTATATTTTGGTTAGAGGAGAGAATCTCATGGACTAGATTGCATCCCTTTGTTCCCTCTTCTCCCATGTTCATCCATGTATGGGCATTCTATTTTCCCACCTCCCGCCCTAGTGACCCTCCATATGATTGATTTTGTCCTTACTCTTGGATTTGCTACATAAGTAATCATTGGGTAAAATATTTTTATAATGATCTACTCATGTCCTAGTTGCATTGGGTCTATGATTACACTTAGTGCTTCTATGATGTAATATGCATGTTAGGGTAGGATGCATTGCATGCTCATTTTCTCATTAAAACTAACATCATATGATATTTTCAAGATATATTAGATGCATTTACATTAAATTTGCATTTTAGTTTCTTGTTGATATATTTTTATGCCATAATACTAAGCATGGGCAATCAAGAGACACCACAAAAACATGTTGCCCCATGTGCTTGGTCTTTGATATGTGCTAGTAACAAGTCTGCGATACCAAGAGATTGTTGGTGTTCTCATGACCTCCCATTCAAGTAGCTTCATGCACCTCTCTGAGAACTCATGCCCAATGGGAGCCAGATATTACCCATCACATGTGGGTAGTGTATATAGGAGAATTTTTTTTCTCCTAGATCGTCCTCAATCGGCAACCAACAATGCCTTGCAGCCATCGAATAGATCGATGTGCCATTATCTCCGCCACCTGAGCCAGCGTTTTGGTCCCTCGCTCACTTGTTATGATTGTAGGTTTAAAGGTGGGCCTCCCAACCTCGAAGGTATGGCTTTTCATTGGTATAGTTGAGTTATTTTTCTTACTTGTCATGGACACTTTGGGGCATGGATTGGGGCGGGGGGGGCAGGGAATTCAGCGAAAAGAGTCGGCTAGGTTTGCACCCTTGTCTCCACTACCTGATTTCATGGTTAACCTTGCATCCTAGTCTCGTGGGATCTCCCTTACTGACCATTAGCTTTAGGATTGACACTACATGATAAATCCCAATTTTGGTTGTGTGGTCCCGCTTCCCGACACCATATACATCCCACCCTTCCACTCATTCTAGCCCTATTCATCTCTTTTCCCATCTGGGTCCACATAGGGTTAACCTCCCCCTCCCCTCGTCCACACATTGGGTTGGGCATGGAACGATGCCCAGAGATTGATGCAGCCGAAAATAAATGAAAAACCATAATTTCGCCACCCTCAATGGGAAATGTACCACAAAATGCAAAAAATGGTCTTGACATCAAAATGTAGCACATGGGCAAAAGCCAAACATGAGTTCTACCCCTTATCCATGGCCATCACCCTAGTTCCTATGGGCCCTATTACCCACCATTTTGTGGGTGATATCCCTAGGAGAAAACAAAGTTACAAATAAAAATTAGAAAAAAAAAAAAATCTCCAAGATGGTCCTAACCCGGCAACCAACAGCCCCTTGCAGCCACTAGCTAGCTCACTATGCAATTTTTCCGCCCCTAAGCCAGCCATGTGGTCCTTCGCCTATCTGCCATAATCGTATGTTTGAAGGTGGGCCTCTCAAACCTAAAGGTATGCCTTGTCATTTGGTAATTGAGTATTGTAGTTTGCTTATCATGGACATTTCTGGGCATGGATTAATGGGGGGATTCGACGGAAAGAATGTGCTAGGTTTGTGCCCTTGTCCCCTAGACCCCTTTGGATATTAACCTTAGATTCTACTCCCGTGGGATCTCTTTTACTAACCATTTGGATTTAGGGATGGTATTTCACGGGAAACCCTAATTTTGGTTGCATGGTCCTGCTCCTTTATTTGTATATATCACCCCCTTTCCACTCATTATAACCCCATTCATCGTTTCTCCCACCTGGGTCCACATTCCTCCACTGGGTCCACATAGGGTTAGCTCACCCCTTCCCCTTGCCCACAACTTGGGTCAAGCCTGCAATAATGCCCCAGAGATTGATGCAGCTAAACAGAAAGACAAAAGCATATTTGGCCAGATTCAATAGGGATATGTAACACAAAATGCAAAAGATAGCCTAGACAAACACATTTACCACCTGGGAAAAAGTAAATACATGAGCTCTACCCCATCATCATCGCCATCGCCCTAGTTCCATCATTGTCCCAACCCCTGGTGAGCAATGAACCACCCTACCTTAAAAGGGGGTTTTCACTATTATATCTTATACATCATGCTCTCACCCCTTGAGCACTGAGCAGTTAATCAAAGAAAATCATAAAAAGGAAAAAAGCATATAAAGGAGCGTGGAAAAATCAAGGTCGGAGTACTTCATGTACCATGATTGCCCCCTCCTATACATTATAAACCCAAGTGTGGTCTTCCCTTTGATTAGCTACCCTTATACTCTAGCATGTGGCCCAGGGCTTCCCCTTCTCATCCCCTACTTTATTCACCTTTCTATCACATACCACCACTTTTGAAGGATGTACCTTGAACATATTATCCCCTTTAGAAATAGAAACCATCTAACAGGATACTTGGTTAACCCAATTTGGAGTTTAGGAGACATTGGCACATCCTGAAGCCCATTATTGAAGGACAGGCCATTACGAAGTGCCCACATGTGGTCCATGGTTGGTAAGCTCAGTTACTCAATTTCTCTAATGACTTGTCGTACTAGAAAGCTTGGGGACGATTCGATCTTATGCGGGATTGCAGATGGTCTCCATCTTGGGTTTGGTCTCCCTATATGGGGTCCTATTCCTCCAGAGGGCTACATTGGCACATGTAGGGTGAGCGTCAAGAGCCATGCGCCTCCACAGTAGTAGACAGCACTCCAGGGATCCCCGAGGATGGTCAGAGATGCATCTGGTTCACCTTTGCCCAGCCGACCCCACAGATGTACCATGCACTTGGCAGCTGACCCAAGACTTGTAGGATGATGCGGCATCCACTACACCATCATCATAGCCCTTGCAGATGATCTATAGGCATATTCGACTCAATTGGAGACCCATGAGGTTATTATTGTGCCCCCACACCCATTGGGAGCACCACAGGTTTATTATTTGCAGAACAAGGGGCCAACCCCGTGTCCATCACTTTTGAGAGTCCTACTCTTCATTATGGCACCCATGGACCTCATGAGGCCTCCTAGAGGGCCCTATAACATATATTATTCACCATATGACCTCTTAAGAGGTGTATTCTTTCATTTGTGAGCTAGTTTGGTGGGCTTGTTACCAAAAGTTTGATTATTAGCACATTATTTTATTTTTGGGGCTGATGTAGGCCAAGGAGACTAATTTGAACTCCTCATTAATGTATCAATACAATTGAGATGAGTTCATTTGCTCATCGTCACTTTGGATTAAATCCCTTCTATCTCTTGAGAATTTCGCACTTTTTCTTGAAGGATGAATTGGAGCTTTATGGATGAAATTTGATGTTTGGATTTGGTTCATCTTATCTTGGAGCTTCTCTATTGTCAAATTGTGGATGGTTGGATATGTTCTATTACATGTAAGTACATGCTTTTAATGTTATCCTTGTTTTACTTTGTCATATACATTGGATTGGGATTTTCGCTATTTTTAGAGCTAATTGTTGCATGCATTTATTGATTACATTGTGGAATTTTGTCTCTATATAATGTATGGGCCATGTAACTTGAATGAAATCTCCTAGGGATAATTCTATCAACAAATTCATCTTGATAAGCCATTACCTTTTGCAAGTCGAAGTATAAAAGCTACAAGGTTGCCTCCCTTTGCCCTAGAAGGCTAGCGAGGTAGTCTTAAGGCCTCCTTGACCAAGAAACGAAGTCCTCATTCATATTTATCATAGACTCCATTCTCCCAAGACGAAGGCACTGATCTACCAAGAGGTGATTACCCAAAGTCAATTATTTTTCACCTTTTCCTAGGCCTAACTAGGTTGGGTCATCTAGGGCATCATTTTCCCGACAAAATAGCCGTCCAAAAAGTTTGACCTCCTAGCATCCCCTACAATGGTGTATCCTCAAGGCCTCCTCCAATTCTGAAGTCATTCTGACAGTGGAGTTGTGAGAAAAGCCAAGCCCTAGCTCTGAGACCAAACTTTGCCCTAGTATCCCCAAGGCTAATGCCTCATAGGATCAAATCAACACCTTTAAGTGAAAATCCTTTCTTTTATCCTTTCTCCCTCCTTCTCTAGGTTAAGAATATCGAAGGTTCATGTCAATGACCACCTTAGAGCTAAAGTTGAAGACAAGAAGGAGAAATCCAAAAATCAACATGAGGAAACTCTCCTTGCCATCCTCAAAAGGATGGAAAAGTACACCGAAGATGCCAATGCACGTGACAGGGTTATCATGAACAAAATCACCGCCTTGGAAAAGGCCCGAAAATCTACTTACATCCCTAAAGGAAAGCCTTTACCCAAAAAGCAAAGTGAGGAAGATAGGCCAAGCTCTTCTCAAATCCCAAATATTTTGGCTCCAACTAACGTTGTTGAGCTAGACTCTTCATCTAAGGATGAGGAAAGTAAAAGAGAAGAGAGTGAGGATGAATAAACTGATGAGCAGGCCAACCTTGTGGAATCTGACATCTTCAACATTTTGTTGGGGGGGCTCATATACACATCCTTCCATTAGAGAGGTCCCCCTTAAAGAGGAAAAGGAAGAATCCATTCTTAACTCTGATAGCCAGGGAAGATTCAAAGGGGTCCAATATTCACGAAAAGAAAAGGGCCAAGACCCCTCAACTCCTAAAGAACCATATAAAGAAGATCCATCACCTAAGCAAGCCCCCTCTAAAGAATCTATCCCTGAAATTCCTCCCAAGAAGGATCCCCCAATGAAAGCCAATCCGAAAAAGGATCCTCCAAGGAAAGAATACATCAAGAAGAAGAAAAAGGGTAAAGAAGTTAAACTTGACATCGACATAGGGGCTTCCATAGGAAGAATGACTATACTTGTTCCTTTGAAGGAGATTGCTAAGCTCCCCAAGAAACAACAACAAATTAAGAAGTCCTTGCGAATTCAGGAAGAAGAAATACCTGAAGAATTGAAAAACATTCATATCCTTGAACAAAACCCTAGGCATGAACCTTTCTTGCTTTGGCTATAAATGAACTCTTCTTACACAATTGTATGCTAGACTCAAGGGCTTCTGCAAATATCATGCCTTTGGCAGTTATAAAGCAATTGGGTGTCAGCATCACTTGACCATACAAGAAGGTGTGTGGTTTTAATTCCAAAGTTGTGGAAGTGGAAGGTATTATCAAAGACCTTAAGGTTTCTTTAGCTACGAATCCTGATATATCCCTCCTCGTGGATGTTATTGTCATTGACATTCTTGATGTGTGGGGGATGCTATTGTCTAGAAGATGGGGTGGTACCGTTGGGGGGCATGTTCAAACAGACTTATTAGATGCCACCATTCCGCAATCTGATGGTACCCCTTTTATCCTTTATAGGGAACCTACCTACTTGCTTCCTGTGATCAATCCTGGACCTTATTATGAAGCATGTGAGATCGAGAAGCCTTCTCCCATTCTGTCGACTCAAGAATTCAGTATCCTCAAGCGGCCAATTTCCAAAACAAGAAAAAAGTGCAAGCCTAAAAAAGAATATAAGGTTGGGGATTTGGTCTTGGTTGATAGAGATCTCATACCTGTCAGGATTCATGGAAAGGTTAGGGAGGATTATTACTACATTACCAAACCTAGCAACGAACTTTGGCCTAAGCCGGTCAAATTAAGTCGTATCACCTCCTTCCTTGAAACTTCACATTATATCATATGCATGGTAGAGTAGGATGCATCGCTTGATGATTTTTGCATTAAAACTAACGTCATATGATATTTCTCATGGTAGATAGATGCATCCTTGCATATTTTCTTTTCTGTTGATTTTATGGCCTAACATTTAGCATGTGTGATCATGAGACGTAGCGAAAGCATGTTGCCTCGTGTTTTTCATCTATTATATATGCAGGTGGCAGGTCTACGATAACAAAGAGATTGTTGGAGTTCTCGTGACTTCCCGTTCGAGTAGCTATGGACACTTCTTCGAGAGATTATGTCCCAGTAGGAGCCATATCTTACCCACCATTTTGTGGGTTATATTTCTAGGAGAAATTATTTTTCTGCAAGATGGTCCTCATCTAACAGCCAGCAACCCCTTGCAACCACCAGCTAGCTCACTATGACATTTCTCCACCACCTGAGCCATCCATGTGGTCCCTCGCCCATCTACCATAATCGTATGTTTGAAGGTGGGCCTCCCGAACCTGAAGGTATGCCTTGTCATTTGGTAATTGAGTATTGTAGTTTGTTCATCATGGGCACTTCTGGGCATGGAGTAATGGGGGGATTTGACGGCAAGAATGGGATAGGTCTGTGCTCTTGTCCCCTAGATCCCTTTGGATATTAACCTCGGATTCTAGTTCCATGGGATCTCTTTTACTAGTCATTTGGCTTTAAGGATGGTATTTCACGAGAAACCCTGATTTTGGTTGTGTGGTCTCGCTCCCTTATCTGCATATATCACCCCCTCTCCACTCATTATTACCCCATTTATCGTTTCTCCCACCTAGATCCACATACCTCCACTTAGTCCACATAGGGATAGCTCACCCCTTCCCCTTGCCCACACCTTGTGTTAGGCCTAGAAATGATGCCCCGGAGGCTGATGCAACTAAAAAGAAAGACAAAAGCATATTTGGCCACATTCAACAAGAAAATGTACCTAAACACATTTAACACGTGGGAAAAATCCAATACCTGAGTTCTACACCATCATCATGGCCATCACCTTGGTTCCTACAGGTTCTATGAGCTTGCCTCATCATATAGGAACCCATGATTGTCCCAACCCCTGGTGGGCAATGAACTTCCCTACCTTAAAAGGGGGTATTCCTTGCTATATCTTATACATCATGCTCTTACCCCTTTAGCCTCGAGAAGTTAATCAAAGAAAAGCATGAAAAGCCAAAAGGCATATAAAGAAGGGTGGAAAAATCAATGTCGAGGAACCTCATGTACCACGATTGCTCCCTCCTATAAATTATAAACCCAAGTTTGGGCTTCCCTTCTATTAGCTACCCTTGTACCCCAACATGTGGCTCAAGGCTGCCCCTTCTCATCCCCTACTTTATTCACCTTTCTGTCACATGCCACCATGTACCTTGAACATATTATCCCCTTTAGAAGTATAAACTGTGAAAAATTCTGAATCTAATAAACCAGAAATCCTACTGCAGTAAATTGATTTGCATTACCTACTTGTTTTCTTCATTTAACAAGTTATTTTCATAAATGTTCATAAAATATTAACGCAAATACACTGCAGCCTACACCAATATACAGATCAAGTACTAAAAAATAAATGAGACAAACACACAAAGGACGCACTTAATTTTGGACTAAACGTCCCAAGAAAAACCCAATGCGGGAAAATCGGTGCAGCAGCTCCAAGCGTTTTCTACTATTAAGCAAAAGTTTTGAATACAAATGTTGGTTTCCCTCCCGGCAAACTAGTGACAGAGCAATACAATGGCGAAAAACCTGAGTGAGTTTGACATTACTTCACCCGACAGATTCTGGCATCAAAAGTGGTTGGCCCCGACTACAATTGTAATGCCCCTTCGGAGTAACTGTGTGGGCTTGCGTGGAGCTCTCTGAGGCACGATGTCGGCTCTTATGCCCACTGCGTCAACTTTCCCCCCCTGTTCCAACAATTCCGGCACTCTACGTGGAAGGCAGCTCTCTCCTTTTGCATTGGCCCTTTTGGCTTTGCATCAAGGTTGCGTCGGCCCAGACTGGCCCAACGTCAGCTCTCCTGGCTACTGTGTTGTCTCCACGAGCTTCTCTCTACCTCTTTGTCTGTATTCCCGAACTATCACTGCCCCTCAACTGCAAGATCTCCCCAATCGATTTCCTCCTAAGAACTTCTCACCTTAGAAAATCGATTTCCTTAATCTCTCTATGTGTCTCCTCCAACTAACCACAAACCTCCATTTATATTTTTCTTGTTGAGAAATCAACGACCGAGATTAAGTCTCTAATCAACGGCTAAGATTAAATTAGACATGATCCTCATCTCTTATAAGCTTTTCACCCATATTTTCATTAATACCCATTAATATTTTAATTTTCCTAAGTTTAGGAATCCCATTAAAAATATTAATTATTTTAATAAAATACAATCCGGGTGGAATTTCATCAAAGGATTTCTGAATCTTGGAGATTTCATGTGTTCTAGCCCCTCCACAAAATTTTGGAGCTAGAGCACATCCGATGCTATCCACAAATCAACACTCCCTCTTAGCGAGGAATGTGCTCTAGCAATACTTCCCAGCAGAAGTATCACACTGATCCACGACATCGGTCCTCTGCGCTGCTAATGCTGGGCCTGCTGCCCTTCATCCACTGCACTGCTGCGATCTCTACCCATGACACTACCACTGTCACTAATACATCTGTACTGCAGCTCCCTCCCAATATGTTGCATCATGCTGGCCATAGCACTGCCACTGCTAACTGTTGCACTGCAACTCAGTTGCTGTGAAGTAAGCAACTGAAAAGCCACCCAAAAGTTGACATGTTGGTCAGTTGGGATGTCCCTGGACGTTGAAGCTACCTTTGCTGCTAATTTTTGTTGACCCTCTAATGCTACTGCATTGCTGTTGTATCTGCTTTGTGCCTCCCGCACTACTGCAACACTCTATTGCACTACTTCAGACTTTGGCACTCTAGCTCTACCACTGTTTCTCCATCATCCCTCGCACTGACTCTCGTCATTCTGCTACTCTCATCAAGGGCTCCTGTAGCCGTATGTGATCCAAGAGTTTGGGCACCTCAAGGGTCCTACCCCTTTCGGTGTAGTCCTCCCTACTACAACTCAATATCGCCCCAACTCTTTTCTAGAGGTGCATGAGCACTCATGGCGCAATCCTCATCATTGTCCTCTTTGTCAACTTTCACTGGAGCATCCTTTCAATCAGACTTCTCTTCCTTGCGGTTCTTTTGAGGGCACTGTGTGGCGAAATGACACATTTCTCCACATCCGAAGCATCTGACTTTGGATATGTCCTTTTTCCTCCTCTTCTGCTACCCTTGTTGTCTCGCTGAGGCGAGAGTTGCATCCTCCACTTCCTCCTTGACTTTTATCCCTTTGGTGCTCCTTCCCACCTTGGTCAATCATCTGATCTCTTGTTGTCGAAGAGCTGCCCACATCTCCTCCCAATTGGGAAGAGAAGCCCTGCCCAAGATGCTTTGGACAAAGGTTTCCCAGTCTTTAATGACTGCATTCAAAGCAGTCTTGAACAATGTTGCACTAAGCTGGGACGAAACAATGACGTTTTTTGGAAGCAAGGACGTGGAAGCAATGTTGCACGAAGCGGGGACGAAATGGGGGCGTTTTTTGGAAGCGGGGACGCGGAAGCGTCATTTTCCAAAAATATAGGAAGCGAAGCGTCTGCTATAATAGTCATTAATATATAATATATTACTTATATATATTATATATATATATATTTATATAATAATATATTTTTGGCATTATATTCAAAATAAACATCCCAAATACCAAATTAGTTGTAAAAGACATGAAAACATGCATATTTTTGCATAAATCAAGATAGATATGGTATCCATGATTCCATTGTAGTTACTAGTATGTACATCAATGATTAATTATTCGAGCATCAACCATCTATACTCTAGCAATTACAAACATGCATCAAATTTTTAAGCATATTATAAAACATAAAACATATTATGATTTATCTAGCAAGTGAGTAACTGTCAACATTTCTCATGTCCAAAATTCAAATAATAATGTTTATAAAATAGGTCACTTGGTCACCGCCAAGACAAAAAGGTTCAAATTCACAAGCCTACAAGTCTAATGATTAATCTATGACAAAAGTAGTAAATTATGGATATATCTACTAAGCTCTCCTCCTTCCACCACGAAGAGAACGTGGCGGCGGGCCTCCATGTGGTGGCAATGAAGAAGATGGTGCCTATGGAAGTTGTGGCACTGAAACTATTGAAGACAAACCGCCTGCTGCTGGTGTTGAACCATGGAACCTAGGAACCAAGGGACCAAATGGGGGTGGCATCTCAACTTGATCATCATCATCCTGGAATCGCTAATTGCATGCATGCTCCCAAATGGACTAGTGTTGAGCATATAGTTGCTCAATTATCTTCGTACGACACGCGTTTCAGAAAAAACCAAAACGCGTTTTGGAAAAACTGAAACACAGATCCAAAAAACTGAAACACAGATTGGAAAAAACCAAAACGCATTATAGAAAAAACCGAAACGCAAATCGGGCCATAAGGTTCCGAAATGGCAGGAACCGCATTTTTCAGCCTGATCCGCATTTCGGGTCTTCCGAAATGCATTTCGGAGGGCAGACCCCCACAGATCTATACAGATTGCGGATTGGGCTTTTTGATCCCACAAAAAGGGGGGGGGGGGGGGGGGGGGGGGCCAGGGTGGGGGTGACGTTTCCTGCAACACTGCGCGGAAGTGTTATTTTCAAAAAATCTAGGCAACGAAGCATCTTAGAAGTGCTTGCTATATATATATTGCATTTATATTCAAAACAGACATCCCAAATACCAAATTAGTTATAGAAGACATGAAAACATGCATATTTTTACATAAATCAAGATAGATATGGCATCCATGATTGCATTGTAGTGTGTACATCAATGATTAATTATTCGAACATCAACCATCTATATTCTAGCACTTACAAACATACATCAAATTTTTAAGCATATTATAAAACATAAAACATGTAAGCATATTATAAAACATAAAACATAAAGCATATTATGATTTATCTAGCAAGTGAGCAACTATCAACATTTGTCATGTCCAAAATTCAAATAACAATGTTTCCAAAATAGGTCACTTGGTCACTGCCAAGACAAAAAGGTTCAAATTCACAAGCCTACAAGTTTAATGATTGATCTATGACAAAAGTAGTACATTGTGAATATATCTACTGACCTCTCCTCCTTCCACCACGAAGAGAACATGGCGGCAAGCCTCCACGTGGTGGCAATGAAAAAGGTGGTGCCTATGGAAGTTGTGGCACTGAAACTGATGAAGACGAACCCCCTGTTGTTGGTGTTGAACCATGGAACCTGGGAACCAAGGGAACAGATGAGGGTGGCATCTCAACTCGATCATCATCATCCTGGAATCGCTCAAAAAGTTCATATAGAAAAAACCACTAGTTAACAAAAAAATTAAAAACATGAATTAGAGAAATGCTTTATAAGAAAAATTATACCACAATGGACATACCTAGATAAGAGCATCCTCTAATCGCTCTAATCGCAACACTCCATCCTCTAAATTGGGCTCCTTTGGATTCCTGTCCTAAATCTTAAGGTCTTTATTAGTCTTTGCATCATCATAGTAATGTGACAACAAACGCAAGTTGTAATGAACATAAACCAAGCTCTTTGCCCGGTCTAAACTCAACCTGTTCCTTTTAACACTGTGGATGAAAGAATTAGAGCTCCAACACCTCTCTGCAGAAGAAGTGTTTACCACCTGTGATAGCACCCGCAATGCCAAAGTCTGTAGAAATGGAATAGCACCCCCATCCATGTTCCACCACTCGAGAAGAAAAAGTCTCTCGATCTCTACTTGCATGCATGCTCCCAAATGGACCAGTGTTAAGCGTATAGTTGCTCAACTGTATCCGTACCATGGCAGCCTCCTCCTCATCAGGGACTAATTTACTTAATGCAATCATATATTTTTTGTGGACCTCTTGATCTTGGTGTGGTTTTCTCCTGCTTCCCCCCTTGGTGCTAGTGTTGAAAGCCATGATGGATGATAGTATTTAGGTGTCAAAACATAGGCTAATGCATGCAATGGAACATTTATCATTTCCCATCGGTTTTCCACCTTTGTACGAATATAATATTACAAGGTGATATCTCTAGGCTCAACAATGTCTTTAATCTGCCCCAACATGCTATCCATTTGCTCATACACCTCCCCAATTATTAGTTGATATGAATCTCCAAACTTGATCATGTAATAAATTGGTTTAGTGAATTGCAAAACATATTTAACTTGTGACCAAAGGTACATGTCAGGAATAGTGTCCTTGGCTACATTAGCACCATTTCTATCAGTATTAATTTCCTGCCATGATTCAGCACACACCATATTAGTTAAAGCTTGTCTCACCTTCACTAGCCGCCTAAAAGTGAGGTAATAACTGGCAAATCTTGTTTTTACAAGTTTAAGCAACTGCAACTTGGAGTAAGTGCCACAAAAATAGTTTACCCTTGTATGCCTTGTGATGAATTTAATGAGTTTCTTCCCTCTTCTATAAAGCTCATTAATCCACCCACATTCTTTATGCTTCACAACATTATGCATCAAAAGGTTCAATGTGTGAACCAGGCACCCAGACCAAAAGATGTGTGGATGAGTACGCTCAATAACTTTTCCAGTTGCCTTAAAATTTGTTGCATTATCTATGATCACTTGAACCACATTATTCGGACCAACAACTCTGATTGATTGCAATAGGAGATCTGCAATGTTTTGGGAAGATCCACTGATAGAGGAGTCATGACATGTAATAAATACTACACCATTAGAAGAAACACCAAGAACATTTATCAAATGTTGGTTTCTAATATTTGTCCACCCATCTAATATAATGGATAACCCACAATCTATCCACTCATTTGTAAAACGTGTCAAAGCTCTTTGAACCTTTTCTTTTTCTCTTTTTAATAACATTGTTCTAGCTTTCTCATAGTTGGGGGACTTGTATCCTTTTGGGGTTTCATTGATGACCTTTACCATTTCATGCCAATAGGGAGAGTGAAACACATTGAATGGTACACCGCAAGAACAAAGAAATCGGACTATCCTTCCATCCACATCATCCCTCCCAGCAACATTCAAGAAATCCCCTCTTGTTCTTTTACCTCCAGAGCTTCAGAAGTACCATGAGGAGATGACCTACCAAATCTAGAGGCTGCACTTGATTCAGAATGAGTTTTTTGTTTCTTGCTTTTTTGTTGTGCAACCTCCTCTATTTGGATGTATTTTCTTCTTTGTTCAGCTGAAATGTTTGGGCAAATTTGTATCCCCACAGCAACCTCTTTGTCATCATTGTCCATCACCCCACAAAGATGCCTCCTCACACAGGTATATGAACAACTAAATGGTTTTCTCCATGACAACCATGAGGGCACAAAAAATTGTAGCTACCACCACCCTTTCCCCCTTTAAGTTTGGTCACATAGTGTTAAAATTGGCAACTAGGGCCAAAATCCATATGGGTCATCTTATTCATGGCCGATAATATTTTTATTAGATTCCTCTCTTCGAGAAGTGTAGGATTGATCTAAAGATCATCCGATTCTGATAAGTATTTATGGAGATATGAATTTATTTTGATTATGGAATAATTATCAAGCCAACCAGCAACTCATGTAGGCTCAGAAGCCCAACAGTTGCATCTATTCAATCATCAACAGTTGTGTATAAATACAGGAGGTTTTTTCCTCATTTGCACACACTCATCTCATGACATCTCTCTCTCTCTCCTGCGCAGAAAAGAGTCTCTTCTCCTACTGCGCAGAAAGAAACTCTTCTCTCACATGTGTGGAAGGAAGGACGCAGATTTAGGGCTACAACTGCAAATCGAAAGTTTGACCAGCGTTGACCATCTTTCTCTCTCTCTGAACTGTGTTGTAGGTGGATTTGACTCCCCTCTCAAGGCCGCATTTTTTGGTGAAGGAATCAAGTCGATCCAACGGTCGGTTTGCAAGATATTGTCTGCCGACTCTGCCCTAGTTAAGGGCTGATCTAGGGTTTGCTGCTACAAATTAAATCAGATTTTTGTACTATTTCTCTCTGCTAAATTATTGAAGATAAAAGAAGATTTGATCAAAGGGTTTCCCCATATTGGGGTTTGTCTTTGGCTAGCCGCCACATCTTGTGTCTCGTCTTGGCTTGTTTTTTGTCGATCATTTAATGTTCTATCTACACTTTACTTTATGTGCATGTGATTACTAATCTGTGGATAATAATAAGAAAGATAAGTAAACTACTATATGCATAGAACATACCATAACTTAACATGGTATCAGAGCTGAGGTGAAGACAAAGCCCGAGCAAGAGCAAGAGCAATCACCGAAGAGAAGATTGGCAAGGCTATCCTAAAAGAACTATGGGGTCCTCAACATTCTTTCCTGCCGAAGACAAGCTCCGTGAGAAAGTTGACTATCACGGATGGAAGATGTCTCTCGATCTAACCTTAGAAGATCAAGGAGTGTTGGACCATGTGAAAGGCAATATTGTTGAGCCTCCATCAAATGCACCCACTGCTGCCATGAACAAATGGAAAACCAGCAAAAGTCAAAACAAAGAAGATCATCCGAGACTCTATTGACAGGTGCTTGGTGGCCTACATCTCCGACCTGAACACCTCCAAGGAAATCTATGAATGACTAGTGAGTTTATTTAAAGTTAATAATGCAAATCAAGTTTTGTTTCTTACAAATAAGCTGAAGGAAATTAAGAAGGGCAAAGATGAGAGTATGCAAGCATAATTCTTAAGAATCACAGAGATCAGGAACGATCTCCTATCTATTAGGAGAGACTATTACTGATAGGGAAATCGCACTCACAACTCTTGGAGGATTACCATCCGAATGGTACGTGTTTAGAACTACTCTTCTGAACAATAATGTAATTCCTGGTTTCGAGAAATTAATGGCTAGATGCATTCAAGAAGAAACAAGGGTAGAAGAGCAAGAAATGCCCATGCCTAAAGGTCCTCCCGTTGCCTTTTCTTCTCATGCTAAGAAAAGTAATAATTCCGGGACTAAATCAAAAAGAAAGGCTAGACCTAAGGGTGGAAGAAAAGGACGTTGTTACATTTGCGATAAAGCAGGTCACTATGCAAGGGAGTGCCTTGATAGAAGGGACTCACACCGAGACGATGATCAAAATCCCTCTCATGGCTATCAAAGGAATGATAAATCTAATAGAAGAGGTAAAAGGAGTATTGGAATTCAAGGAAGAGGACAATCATTCAAGAAGGCTAGAAATTCCAAGTATGAATCTAACATTGTTGAAAATAAGCAGGATGAATATTATCTACCAGCTGCTCTATCTACCTCTGCTCCTTCGGACTCAATGGGAATTTGGCTCATTGATAGTGGTGGCTCAAGGCACTTCACTGGTTACAAAGAAATTCTCCATAATCTGATAGAGAAAGAAACTAACCTGGAAATTGTCCTTGGAGATAATATGAAATATCCTATGAAAGGTGTAGAAAATGTCTCTCTTAAATTGAATCAAGGTAATACGATCCACTTACAAGATGTATTATATGTACCTGACCTCAAAAAGAACCTAGTGTCCATCTCGGCAATGGAAGACAAAGGCTACAAGGTGGCCTTCATCAATGACAAGGTACGTGCATGGAAAAACAATATTAAAGATGCCTTCACTCTTGCATTTCGAGTTGATTCATTATATCAAGTCGGAGGAAATCTGCTCAGTGTCGTGTCTTGTGACACATCTCAAGCCTTGATCGAGAATCAAACCAAAAAGAAGATCAAGATCTTAAGGACTGATAATGAAACCGAATATGAATCTAACGAGTTTCATGACTTTTGTAAAGATGCTGCCATTAAGAGGGAGACTACTAAACCATATACTCCTTAACGGAATGGTGTGGCAGAAAGGAAGAATCGTACGATTGTGGAAGTTGTTCGTGTCAAGCACCATGATCAAAGACTTCCAAAGGTTCTTTGGGCCGAAGCTGCAAGCATTGTTGTATATGTACAAAATCGATGCCCTCATCAAGCATTGGGTTCCAAGACTCCTGAAGAAATGTTCAGCGGTAAGAAACCTAACATATCTCATTTTAGAATTTTTGGAAGCCCTATATATTTTCATGTGCTGAAAGAGAAAAGGAATAAATTGGGTGCATCTGGAAGAAAGGAATCTTCGTGGGCTATGATGAAAATACTAAGGGCTATAGAATCTATGTAGCCGATCAAAGGGAAGTCGTGATTAAGTCATGATGTCACCTTTGACGAAGATATGGCTCTCAGCAAGATCAACAATCTTCCTACAGTGAGGAGCTCTCAAGAAGCTGACACCAGGGAATCGAAAGAAAAAGAGTATGACAAGATATTTGCACTTGTTGCCAGATATACCACCATCCGCTCAATCATAGCCCTTGCGACTTCACAAGGATGGAAACTACATCAGATGGATGTTAAGATCGCGTTCTTGCATGGTTCAATCAAAGAAGAGGTCTATGTGGAGCAACCCAAAGGATTTGAGATCTATCATCGAAAATCTCATGTGTGCAAGTTGAAGAAGGCCCTTTATGGGCTAAAGCAAGCACCCCGAGCATGGTATGAGATGATCGATAACTACTTGATGAAGCTGGGATTCACTAGGAGTGAAGCCAATCCTAACCTCTACTTTAAGGTTGAAGATGACAAACCTCTCATACTGTTGTTGTATGTGGATGACCTCTTCCTAACAGGTGCAGACCCTCTCATTCACAAATGTAAGAGGGAATCGGCTTCTAAATTTGAAATGAAAGACCTAGGAGTGATGCACTATTTCCTAGGACTTGAAGTCTGGCAGAAGCCAAGGGAAATTTTCCTATCTCAAGGAAAATATGTGATGAAGATATTGGAAAGATTCGGTATGGTAGACTGCAAACCTATAACTACCTCGATGGAGCTTGACTTCAAGAAGTTAAGCGATAGTGATGCCGGACCTATTTTACAAAATGTTACCGAGTATCGGCAACTCGTCGGAGCATTAACATTCTTAGTGAACTCCCATCCAGATATATGCTTTGCAGTCAACATATTAAGTCAACATATGCTTGAAGCTCATCACATACATTGAATTGGTGCCAAGAATCTGTTAAGATATCTTCATGGCACAATTACATATGGGCTAAGATACACTGCCGGATATGTGAGACTACTTGGATACATAGATGTTGATTGGGCAGGCAATGTGATGAATCGTAAGAGCACTTCTGGGTGTTGTTTCTCCTTGGGATCTGCTTTGATATCATAGATGAGTAAGAAGCAGAAGTCGATGGCTTTGAGCACTACCGAGGCAGAGTATATTGCTATTAGCATGGCCTCCTGTGAGGCAGTCTGGTTCCGAAAGCTCTTCAGTGAGCTATTTGGATTTACACTAGATACCACCGTGATCCTATGTGACAACCAGAGTGGGATTCATTTGTCAGAGAATCTTGTATTTCATGATCGCTCCAAGCATATCGATATCAGGTACCACTATATTCGAGATATGGTGCAGCGGGGAGCTATAAGGCACCAACATATCCGTACAAATGAACAGGTCGCCGAAATTCTGACAAAGCCCCTAGGAAAGGTCAAAATTTTTGACTTTCCGAGAGCGACTTGGTGTCGTTCAGAAACCCTCTGATAAGGGTCCTGTATGATGTATGGAGCTCTTGTAGCTCCGGGGGGGGTGTGGGGTACTTCTTGGAGCGACATATGACCACAGGGTAAAAGAATCAAAACTTTCCCTGTAACACCCTGTGGCGACTATGTAGCAGGATGATTAGTTCTTCTGTGAGGTCTGGATGATGTGTTTTCCATGGCAACTATGTAGCAAGATGATTAGTTCTCCTGTGAGGTCTGGATGATGTGTTCTCCATGACGATTATGTAGCAGGATGATTAGTTCTCCTATGAGGTCTGGATGATGTGTTCTCCATGATGATTATGTAGCAGGATGATTAATTCTCCTGTGAGGTCTCAATGATGTGTTCTCCATGACAATTGTGTAGCAGGATGATTAGTTCTCCTGTGAGGACAGGATTGATTAGTTCTCCTGTCGAGGCATCCTACCCATGCAGTGTGGGACTCATGGGAAGTACCTCTCATCCGATCAATGAGCAGGGAAATGAGGATAGGAACCATAGTAGTACCGAAGGACGCATCGGTGTATCTATCATATTCCCTATGCTAGGATGACCTTCATTGATCTGGGTTCAATGATACTGGTCTGGGACCAGTGGTAGGAGTTGTACCCACTATGACACTCACTTCGGATCGGTTGAGACTATTCTGGGACCAGCGGTACACACTCTAAGACTGACTTTGAGTCAATGGAGGATGATATTGGTCTAGGACCAGTAGTAGGAGCTGTACCCACTATGACACTGACTTCGGGTCGATTGAGGACTGGTCTGGGACCAGTGGTACACGCTCTAAGACTGACTTTGAGTCAGTATGATACATCCTCGATCATTTCTTCTTCTTCATAATTCAGATAAAGTAGAGCAGAGCAAAACAAAGCATATTAGAACAGGGAAAAACAGAACAAAACAGAGCAGAGCAGGCAAGATAGAGCAAAGCAGAGCAAGGGTCAAGCTGTACAGGGTAGTGCATTTGATGGATGAATAGTAGCAACCGACAAACGAATTGCGATGGAGTTCTCCCTAGTTGAGAGGGAGTGTTAAAATTGGCAACTAGAGCTAAACTCCATGTGGGTCATCTTATTCATGGCTGATAATATTTTTATTAGATTCCTCTAGTCGAGAGGTGTAGGATTTATCTAAAGATCATCTGATACCGATAAGTATTTATGGAGATATGAATTTATTTTAATTATGGAATAATTATCAAGCCGACCAGCAACTCATGTAGGCTCAGAAGCCCAACAGTCGCATCTATTCAATCATCAACAATTGTGTATAAATATAGGAGGTCTTTTCCTCATTTGGACACACTCATCTCATGGCATCTCTCTCTCTCTCTCCTATGCAGAAAAGAGGCTCTTCTCCTACTGCGCAGAAAGAGACTCTTCTCTCACATATGTGGAAGGAAGAACGCAAATTTAGGGTTGCAAATACAGATCGGAAGTTTGACCAACGTTGACCTTCTTTCTCTCTTTCTCTGAACTGCGTTGTAGGTGGATCTGACTCTCCTCTAAAGGCCACATTTTTTGGTGAAGGAATCAAGCCGATCCGATGGTTGGTTTGCAAGATATTGTATACCCTAGTTGAGGGCTGATCTAGGGTTTGCTGCTGCGAATGTAAATCAGATTTATGTACTATTTCTCTCTGCTAAATTATTGAAGATAAAAGAATATTTGATCAAAGGGTTTCCCCATATTGGGGTTTGTCCCTGGCTAGCCACCACATCTTGTGTCTCTTGTCTTGGCTTGTCTTCTGTCAATCGTTTAATGTTCTATCTACACTTTACTTTATGTACATGTGATTGCTAATCTGTGGATAATAATAAGAAAGATAAGTAAACTGCTATAAGCATAAAACATACCATAACTTAACACATAGTTCCACAAGGGTGTTAATGCAGCATTCCTCTCTATTGTTTCAGTGTTCCCTTTAGGTTCAACTTCATCCCCATCCTCTTCAAACCCTTCCTCCTCATCATACATTGGGTCACTCATATTGGGACCACTATCTTCCTGTTCTTCTTCCCTTCTATTCCTACTCCCCCTTGCCATCATTAAAACCAAAAGTGGAATGATACATTGAAGCCAAGAGAACACCATCTTGGAATATGGATATAGGTGGACAACCTGCAATTAAATGAGCAAGTAGAAAGAATGGGAAAGAGTAGGAGAGGGAGGAGGAAAATACAAAAAACATGTCAAAAAAATGAGGGAGTTTGGGGTTTGCACTTACCTCTTTAGCTCTTGTAGATGGAAGTCCTCCAAGCTCCTCCTCCTTCACTCCTTCAAGCTCTCCTCTCTTCTCCTCTCCTCTCTTCTCCAAGCTAAATAAAAGCGAGCAAATGAGAGATGAAAGGATGTTAAATCCCTTCACTCCTCGCCCTAAACCAAGGTGGACCCACCCCCAACCAAGGAAAACAAAACAAAAAAACAAAAAAATAAACAAAATACAAATTTTTTTTGACCCGCACAGCGGAAATGTTGGACGCTCGAGCCCCAAAGTGTTGCGTTTCGTACGGTCGAACCGTCGTACAAAACGCATTTCGGAAAAACCGAAACATGAATCAGTCGCACAATATTGAAAATGGAAGGAATCGGATTTATCAGCCTAATTTGCGTTTTGGTTTTTCCAAAATGCATTTCAGAGGGCTTTTCACCCACGCATCCATACGGATTGCGGATCGGGCTTTTGATCCAGGGAGAGGGGGCGTTTCCTGCAACACTGGTCCTGACCATAAATTCAGGATCTGATGTAGCCCCTACGGAAGTTAGCTGGTCACAGATCCCTTGCAACCTGAGAAGGAAGGGATCAATTTCTTCTCCCTTCTACATCTAACACTGTCTCAGTTGACTCTCAAGAAACATCTTCCACTGAGCAGAAGTTCCATCGTACAATGTGGTCAAAGCCTCCCACATTTCCCTTGTTTTGTCTTTCTCAGCAATACATGGGATCACATGATCCTTGACCTTATCCAAGATCATGCACTTTGCTTTAGCCTGAGACTCCTCGTACTTCTTGAGAGGATCAACATCAACCGGAGCAGCAATCGTCTTCAAGGCATAATCCATGATGCGATTTTTATTCAAAACTGCCAGGATCCTGGCCTTCCATATGATGAAGTTTGACACTCCATCCAACCTGTCATGATCCCTCAATCCATTTATGGCCATCTTTGCACAAAAGAATGTCGAACTGGTTCTCTTCTCCCTTTTTTCCCTGCTGCCCTAGCAAAACTTGGATCTGGATTTCTTTGGCGCTAGAAATCTTCTAAGGAACAAGCTCCCTCTGAATTTCAATTTCCTTCACAGAAATCCTTTTGCCAACCACTATCGAACCACCACTCTTTGATCTCTCTTTATTGTTGCTCAACACTGGATCTAGATTTCTTGGCAAGAAATCTTTTGAGTAACTGATTCCCTCTACTTTGCTTCTGCCCCACTAGGTATTGCTCTGCACCAACAGAATCAGCACCCCACCAGCAACTTCAGATGAAGTCTACACTTCACCTCTAGCCCCGACAACCGCAAAAAACGAGACTCAACAGTCTCTGCGTTGGTCCAGCGATCACCTCGCTGCCCTCTGTAGCAACAGTGTCACCCAATCAGGCTCACGCAAGCTTTGCGTGAGCCTCCCTTGGTGATTAGGTCACCCCTCCTCTGCTCTCTCAGCCAGAAACTGCATTGTCTCTCGGGAAAGCCGACTTCAGCACAGATTTTCCTCTGTCCTTTCGTTGATGGCTTCAGTCCTTCTTGATCTGCAATTGCTCTGATACCATGTGAAAATTTATGAATCTAATAAACCATAAATCCTACTCCAATAAACTAATTTGCATTACCTACTTGTTTTCTTCATTTAACAAGTTATTTTCATAAATGTTTGGAAAATACTAACCCAAATACACAGGAGCCTACACCAATATACAGATCAACTACTGAAAAATAAATGAGATAAACACATGAAGGACACTTATTTTTGGACTAAATGTCCCCAGAAAAACCCAATGTGGGAAAACTGGTGTAACATCTTTGAGGCTTTTCTATTATTAAGCAGAAGTTCTGAATACAAATGTTGGTTGCCCACCCAGCAAACTAGTAACAAAGAAATACAATGGCGGAAAACTTGAGTGAGTTTTACCTCACTTCACCAGGCAGATTCGGGCAGCAAAACTGGCTGGCCCCAACTACAACTGTGTTGCCCCTTCACAGTAATTGTGAGGGCCTGAGTGGAGCTCTCTGAGGCACTGTGTCAGTGCTTCTACCCACTGCGTCAGCTTTCCCTGGCTGTTCCGGTAGTTTCCGACAGTTCCGGCACTCTGCCTGGAAGGCAGCTCTCTCCCTCTGTGTTGGCCCTTTTGGCTCTGGGTCAAAGCTACATGGGCCTAGACTGGCCCAGCACCAGCTCTCCTGGCTACTACGCTACCTCCATAAGCTTATCTCCGCCTCTCTGTCTGTATTCCCGAACTATCATTGCCCCTCAGCTGCAAGATCTCCCCAATCGATTTCCCTCCTGAGAACTTCTCACCTCAAAAAATCGATTTCCTCAATCTCTCTATGTCTCTCCTCCAACTGACCCCAAGCCTCCATTTATATTTTTCCTGTTGAGGAATCAACAGTCGAGATTAAGTCTCTAATCAACGGCTAAGACTAAATTAGACTTGATCCTCGTTTCTTAGAAGCTTCTCACCCATATTTTCATTAATACCCATTAATATTTTAATTTTCCTAAGTTTAGACTTAGGAACCCAAATAAAAATATTAATTATTTTAATAAAATACAATCCAGGTGAAATTTCACCAAACGATTTCTGGGTCTTGGAGATCTCATGTGTTCTAGCCCCTCCACAAAATTTCGGAGCTCAAGCACATCCAATGCTACCCAAAAATCAACATAAACCACCTAACAAGATACTTGGTTAGCCCCATTTGGAGTTTAGGAGACATTGGCACATTGCGAAGCCCATTATGGAAGGGTAGGCCATTATGAAGTCCCCACCTGTGGTCCATGGTTATGAAGCTCATTTACTCGATTTCTCTAATGACTTGTTGTACTACAAGGCTAGAGGATGCATTGGATCTTATGTAGGATTGCAGATGATCTCCATCTTGGGTTTGGTCTCCCTATACGGGGCCCTAATCTATTGAAAATACTAAGAAGGAGGTGAATCAGTATTCCTTAGCAATTAGTACTTTTAAATCTTTTTAGAGCATTAGTTAATCTTCAATTATTATTAATGTTTATGCAGTAATAACAGTAAATAAAAGAACATAGTAGAAACAATAATTTTAGGTGGAAGATCCCCTTTGGGTCAAAAACCACCAAATGTTTTTCTAATAAATTCTTTAATCTTCAGCCCCAACTGAAATGAAAGCAAAAACTTCCTAGAATTCTAGAAAAGCATTCTTCTCCAGCTCCCACTGGAAGGACTCTCCAAGGCCCTGGTTTCTTCAGTAGTCAACTGAATGGATCCCCCAACATCCTAGACCAACCTACCAGCCTGAAGTGTTCACAGGCTCCAACCTGTAGGCGACTTCATATACCTGCCTAGCACCTCCCTGCCACCCTATAATGACTGAAATGAGACAAGAGTGTGGATTCCCATACCAAGAACAATGATCCACGATACAATATGATTTATAATGATTTTGACCGAACACCCAATCACACTATGACCTGCAACCCAACCATGACATCATCCCAATAGACTCCTATACCTCCCAATAATGCCTATTCGACTCTAGGTAGATTGACTCTTTTACAATAATGATTCTTCCAATGATGACACTTTTACAAATGACTCTTTTACAACTTTTCAATGATGACTCTTGGCCTTGACACTACTTCACAATATATGGATGGTTGTCATGTCCTCAAAGGATGTCCCGCTGCAATGCTTCATTTGATTTGATACTTCTACTATTGAATTCTTGTTTGAAGTTGTACTTGAATCTTCTTCTACCTGCATGCAAAATTTGCTCGGTGAAACCAATCCCAAAACAAAACAAAATACCCTTCAACTTACCCTGCCTGCAAATCACATGTAAGTTCATAATAATGAATAAATACAAATTAAAATTACAATGCGTACCTGAAGTGTTCTTGTCACTTTTGTTGTTGACTTGTTGCAGCAGTAGACAAAGACTCCCACTCTTGATATAGGCCTGGACTCTATGCAAGGCTATATCCAAAACTAACCTAAAGATATATAATAAAAACTGATGACAGACCCTAGATTTGTGATGGACCAAGTTCTAAGCACAACAACAGAGACCATTCTATCAACTATGAACTTACAACATCATATAGATTTAGCAAACTTGGTCTAGCATCAAGAATATGTAGCATAAAATGTGTAGTATCACGAGTAGGACATTCGAAAAACTAATTGTGACATATAGGGACATAGAGATATAACCGAGACTGTATATACTTATGTTGTCCTACAAAAACATATGCCAGAGATGATACTCAAAATTCAAATGTAAACACCTCTGAAACCAAATTCGTCCAAAATAGGCCACGTGTTTGAATCCTACGAATCAGACACGATTCGATTGGAATTCGAATCCCAAAAATGGGACACGACGTGTCCTAACGGGACACGATCGAATCTCGGTCGTGTCCTGATTTTGGGATTCGAATCCCAAAAAAGGGAAACCCGCGACACAAAAATAGTGCTATTATTTTTCATTATTTACCATTTCTCTCATTCATTTTTGCAAACAGTGAGTTGTGGGTAAGGAGCTAAGGGTTTGGAGCATTCGGCAATGAGATTCAAGCACTAGGTAAGTGCATTTCATCTCTATTTTTTTGCATTTCTATTATAGCAGTTTGTATATGAACTTCTTTTACAAATTTATGCATGTTTTGTTTATTTTTTTATAGTATCCATAGCTCAATCAAGGGCAGTAGGTAGGGGATAAAGGAAGGAGAAGAATGTCCCCATTGGAGATGCCCCTCCTCCCCCAATATCATCAGAGTCTGCTGCAAGTAATGTTGAGGGAAGACTTCCTCCTAAAGACAACATTGAGAAATATCCCTTATGGAAATATGTCACATAAGAGGATGGGCAAAGCACCAAGGGGAAGGGAGGAGGCAATGTGCATTGGAGATGCGACTTTTGCAACAATACTTTCACAAGCACATATTTTCGTGGAGTTGGAGCTTGTAAAGTTGTTCCTTTACAAAAGAGGAAAGAAATGGAAAAAGAGTTCACTGTTGGTATGGCAAAGGTGGCTGCAAAATCAAGAAAAACCAAGAATGAAAACCCCCTTCCATTTTTGAGGAAAGACATCACTAAATTTCCATTTGAGAGTTCTATTGGGGGACAAGCAGCAAAAAGGAAAGCAATTTCACTTGGTCCAGTGGACAAGATTTTTCAAAAAGAGAAACGAGAAGAGCTTGATCTCACCATTGCCTTCTTTTTCTATCAAGACTTCATATCATTTAATGTTGCATGCTCACCTCTATTTATTGAGATGTGTCAAGCTCTAACTCACGGGTCTCCATCATGGTATGTGCCTCCTGGTTCAGAGAAGATTAGAACCACATTGTTGATGAAGGCAAAAAAAGAGGTGCAAAAAATGCTTGAGCGTATTAAAGCATCATGGCCAACATCTGGGTTAGAATTGTTTATGATGGATGGACAGATTCAGCATGACACCCACTCATCAACTTCATGGTGTCTTCCTTGAATGGTCCAGTTTTCTTGAAAGCAGTGGATACACATGGAGAATACAAGGATGCACAATTTATGGGTGAGTTATTTATTAAAGTTATTGAAGATGTAGGTGTTGATTCTTGTGTGCAAATCATTACAAATAATGCACCTGTTTGCAAGGTTGTTGGCATGATTGTGGAAGCTAAATATCCACAAGTGTTTTGGACACCTTGCATTGTCCATTCATTGAACTTAGCACTGAAATCCATTGCTTCTAATGTACTTTGGATTGGTAACATTAATGAGGATGCACAACACATCCGTAACTTTGTGCAAAATCATACAAATGCCCTCCCTATCTACAAGGATTACAGTAATCTATCATTGTTGAAGATTGTTGATACATGGTTTGCCTCTTCATTCATCATGTTGAAGAGGTTAAGGGAGGTCAAGACCACTCTTGGGGCCATGGTTATTTCTGACTTTTGGTCCTTTTGGAGAAAAACAGATCAAGTAGCCTCTAAAAGAGTGACAGACACAATGCTAGATGATGCTTGGTGGGAGAGGGTAGATCTAATTATTCAGATCATGGACCCTATCATTTCTTTACTTCGATTTGCAAATACCAACAAACCCATCCTATGAGAGGTTTATGAGGGATGGGATTCCATGATTGATTTTGTAAGGAGCATTATTCTACAGAGTGAGTGCCCCGCGTATGAGACATCACCATAGCCTTATGTGGTACTATACAGGATATTCTTGTCAGCAGATGGGACAAGAATTGCACACCTTTACATTTTTTGGCTCACTCATTGAACCCAAAATACTACAGCCATGAGTAGCTGAATGGTGGACCTTCCCACAGATTCCCTCCTCACATGGACGGTGAAATCTCACAGGGGAGGAAAGATGCATTCAAGCGGGTTTTCCAAGATAGAGCATTGCTTGATGGGGTGGAGGATGCCTTTGCAAAATTTTCCACTAGCACTGGTCGATTTGCAGGATATGATGTGATTAAAGACAGGGGGCTAAGAAGCCTTATTCTTGGTGAGCAAATCATGGGGCAACAAGCCCTCCTCTTCAGCAGTTAGCCATGAGGCTCCTCTCTCAGGTGACTTCATCCTCTTGTTGCGAGAGGAATTGGAGCACCTATGGGAATTTGTATAGTGTAAAGAAGAGCAAGCTTGAGCAATCCAGGGCAAAGACAATGGTGTATGTGCACACCAACCTTCGTTTTATTTACAGGTAGAGGGGAGAGCGGTTGAGGGGAAAGACAAAGATGTAGGATGTCTTTCCTGATGATATGGGTCTTGACAACAGTGTTGAGTTGGCATTGGCCAACATGGACCTCAATGATCTAGTGCTGGAGCCTGTTAGATTTGATGACATGATATTTTAGAGGGTCATCCTCCACACCAGCAGATGCAGAGGTGACTATGGATACAGGGGAGGAGGAGGATGCGGAGGAGAGTAGTGGTGACCATGATGACGAGAACATTGATACTGATTGATGACTATGAGGATTGATGACTCATGAGTCATGGGCTACCTACAGCCTTGAGGCTTGTATACCTGTAGTTGTTTTATATTTTCTATTTCTATTTGCCATTGGCATTGCACTACCTATGTTACACATTTTGATTTGATCACTTAATGAGAAAACTACAGCTGTCAATGTCTTCATCTTACTATCTTGTCTTTCATTTATGAATCATGATTTATGTGACATGTATTTGAATTTTGTATGTACTATGCATGCTATAATGTTACTAACTTACTTTGTAAACAGTATAACTAACATCTAGATGAAGATCTATGTTTGAAATTAATGAATTTGTACCACTAATGAGAATTTGTGTAAGAAATACCTAATTTTTAATATATATATATATATATATATATATAACGAATCCTACGTGTCTTGTTCCTGGGGGTCAACATGCCCGAATCCGACACTCGAATCCCTGTGTCAGGTTACTTAGGTAAACACTAATCATACATACCTTGTTGTAGGAGAATTACCCTTGATTATTGATATGTGGTCCTTATTGAAGTGATCCTTGAATGCATGCTTTTGCTTGACTTCTAGGAGCTCAATATTGAATCTGTTGTATCTATGTAATTTCAAATCTTCGGGGTCTGAAATGTCGTCCTGTGGTAGCCCTCTAAGTCCTTTTTGCAACCCCACAAGTTTGATCAAGAATGGATTCTTCAAGAAAGAGTTATGTCCAATCTCCCACAATGACCTAATTATAGCCTAGTTCAGTAGAGCAAACTTGTACAAAGTGCCACATGTCATTGTTGCGACCTTCGACCCTAAAAAAGCTACTCAACAAACTACAATTTGTCCTCTTTCTATGATTATTTACGAAATTTGAGTCCAATGCTCAGAGAGAAAGTTCTGACGATTTTCCCAACATCAACTGTTTGACATGGAATTCGGGAGCCTGCAAAAACCCTAACTTTCTCAGATCATATCTCCAAAAATATAGCGAACCAAGATCTAAAATTTGGTCACCAGGTTCATCAAGATTTCAGCTCAAATGGGTTTTAATTTCAGCTTCTAAAGCTTCGTAGAAAAAAATTTATAGATAAAATACCACGATGATCTGTTTGAAGCCACAAAATCCCTACAAGAGGAGGATACGAGGGTCATTATTTATATGAATGTCTTGAGTTGAGAGGGTCCTCAACAAGTGAACATTGGAGGGATTTTAGGAGCAAAAAATATTATTAATTATTGACTATTCAATGACCACAACCAATTATGAGTGCCATGCCACAACCCCATAGGGTTTTAACCCACTAACTGGGGTTACTAACTTCAAACACAAATAACTCTCAAACCGTGGAGAACTGGGAGGCGTACCATATATCAACAGAAACATCTCGACGAGTAGAATCCATCGAGAAGATATTTGACACAAAATAATATGAGTTGTCAAGTCAAAATGCCCTTGCAATATCAGGGCCTGGTGCTATTTAGGTTGACATCAATGACAACCACTGATCAACATAATCCTCCAGAGGGCTACATTACCACATGTAGGGTGAGCGTTGAGAGCCATGGGCCTTCATAGTAGCAAACAACACTCCATGGATCCCGGAGGATGGTCAAAGATGCTTGAGATACTATTATTGGACGAGGAAGATGCACCTTGTTCACCTTTGCCCAATTGACCTTACAAATGTACCATACACTTGGCAGCTAACCCAGGACTTGTAGTATGATGTGGCATCCCCTACATCATCATCAGATCCCTTGCAGATCATCTACAAGCATCTTCAACTCATTTGGAGACACATGAGGTTATTATTGTGCCCCCACACCCATTGGGAGTACCACAACTTTATTGTTTAGAGAACAAGGGGCCAACCCCTTGTCCATCACTTTTGAGGGTTCTACTCTTCATTATTGCACCCAAGGACCTCGTCAGGCCTCTTGGAGGGCCCTACGACATGTATTACTCATCATTTGACCTCTTAAGAGGCTTATTCTTTCATTTGTGAGCTAGTTTGGTGGGCTTGTCAACAAAAGTTAGATTATTAGCACATTATTTTATTTTTGGGGCTTAAGTAAGCCAAGGAGACTAATTCAAGCTCCTCATTAATATATAAATACAAGTGAGATGATTTCATCTGCTCATCATCACTTTGGATTGGATCTCTTCTCTCTCTTGAGAATTTCGCACTTTTTCTTGGAGGATGAATTGGAGCTTTATGGATGAATTTTGATATTTGGATTTTGTTTATCTTATCTTGAAGCTTCTCGATTGTCAAATTCTGGATGGTTGTGTAGGAATTTATAGGGTAAGTTCCTTAGATTGAACACCAAAAGACACTACTCACAAACAAATCACAGATTAGTACACCAGTATTCTTAACGTGATTAAAAGCCGCAAAGAGGGAAACTGTCCACGGCTTGAGCCAACGCGGCCACTTCAGGCAGTATTATTAATGTAAAAGAAAGAAAATTTACATAAGCTTCTCTCATAAACAGTCTCCGACAAACGACCCTCCATGCTCTTTAAATAGAGATCATGGACCAATCAAGTGTTAAGCCACAGATCAAGTGTTGATGATACCAAGGAGAGAATGAACCTTCGGATCACTTCATGTCTAGAACATATCATGACCGTCGGATTGTAAGTTACAAAAAGTACATCTAAAGAAATACACCTTACCTAACTATACACTAGACCAAGTTATACTTAAGTAATTCCTATGTGTCGGAATATCCGAACATCCCCCCTTAAGAACAACTTCGGATAGGATTGAAGGATGTACAAAGACGACACAATAGGAGAAGGAATGAGGCATTAGAGCCTATTCCTCCTTAGTGACAACTTCCTGAACTCCAACCATAAATCGAAGTTTAGTAAACTTCGCCTCTGTGAGAGCCTTTGTAAAGATGTATGCAACTTGATCATTGGTTGAACAATATTGCACTTCAAGAACATGGTCATGAATGAGCTTTCTGATGAAGTGCATGTGTAGTTCAATGTGTTTGCTTCGCTGATGTTGGACTGGATTTTTGCAAAGTTGAATGGAACATTGATTATCACACCAAAGTGTAGTCGGATGTTGATGCTGAAAACCAAACTCTTACAGGATCTGACGAAGCCACAGGGCTTCCTTACTAGCTTCAACAGTGCCACGATGTTCTGCTTCTAATGAAGACTTCACTCTTGAGTTTTAAGAGGAATACCAAAGTGCATCTGGAGAAAATCATCAATGAAAGTTAAGAAATACTTGTAACCAGAGAATGAAACAACTGGAAGTGGGCCACATAAATCATTATGCACAAGTTGTAAGGGGTTGAGGCATGCCAAGAGGCACGTTTTTCAAAACTATCCCGATGATGTTCTCCAAGTACACATTCGGAACAAACACCATCTTTGCAACATACCATAGGAAAACCTATCACCATATTTTCTTGACATAGATTTTGAAGGGAGCGAAAGTTTAAGTAACCAAATCACTCATGCCAAAGTTTGTTCACTTCATCATTATGAGCAACAAAAACTGAGGGAAGAGTTGATGACCCAAAGTTGTTAAACTTATACAACCTTGTATAATTATCAGCAATGCCAGTACCTAAAATCTGTCTAGGATCTCTTAGGTCCTTAATTACAACATCATGATGTGAAAATTCAACGGTTTTACCTTCACCTGAATGAGTTATCTGATATATAGATAGAAGGTCGCAAGACAAGGTAGGAACACATAATACATCATTAAATTGACCATTATCTAGATGAATAGTTCCAGTCCCTACGACACTAAGAGATTTATCATCACCAACATATATATTTTTGGTGTTACAATCAATTAAAGAAAAAAACATGTGTTTTTGGCCATGTGATAAGAAGCTCCAGAATCGATGAGCCACTCATGAGAATGAGTAGAAGAAGATACATTTAGTGCATAACCAGACCGAGTTGCTTGACAACCACATGTAGAAAGTGTTATTCCTTAAGATGAAGTTGAAGTTGATGTTGAAGAGCGTTCCAAATGGATGTTATGCTTCTTCATTCTGCTTCCAAGGCTTCCATCTTCTTAAAGTATTTGGATTCGAAGTGGCCATCACGATTACAAAAGTTGCAATGTCTATTAGTGTTCTTCCCTTTGTTTTTATTTGCCTTATCATTTTCTTGAGTTGAGTTTTCATTTTGAGACTGAAATTTCTTAGGACCCTTGTTTGGTTTAGGACCATTCTTCTTAGGATGTTGCTTCATGGGATTCTTTGAACTTGATTGTTGTTGGGCTGCTAAGGATTTCTTAGAAGAGTTTCCAGTATTAACTAAACCAAGATGTAAGGGTTTTCTTGTTCTTTTATTAAAGAATCACAAAAGGCATCAAAAGAGGGGGACTTGTAGTCATGTCCTTGAGAAATAAAGGCTTCTCTAGTAGAATCGAAGGTGGAAACAAACACAAAATAGGTTGGTCCTAACTTAGTAAAAATGGAATAGATAAGGCTACCATCTTCCTTCTTAACCTTAACACCTTCCAAGAGAAGTCTAAGGGTCTTGAACTTAGACAAAAAATCTTCAATGGAAGAAAAATTATTGGGGCCCAAAGTAAGCAACTCATTTTCGAGTTGATGGGCTCTAATTTCATTTTTAATTCCAAAAACAGTACTAATCTTTTTCATTGCTTCATCGAGGGTATCAATTTCTGTGATATAGAATCTAAAGTCTAGAGAAATAGACATCCCTATCAACCCATATGCTTGATTTTGCTTATTTTCCCATTTGGCTAGCTTATCTTCATCTTGAGGTTTAGACTCTTGACATGAGGCTATTCTATAAAGACCTTTACTTCTAAGTAAATCCACCATGTAGAATGGTCATTAGAAGTAGTTGGTGCTGTCAAGAATAACTAGGCATGGGCTTTCCATTTTAAAAGAAATTGAAGCTGTATATGTTGAAACTAAGTGTTCCAATGGAAAAATCTCAAAAAATTAGGCCGATTAAAAAAAAACAGCTCTGAAAACAGCTTCTGGATGAAGAAATTGTGGCTTTTTGAAGAAAAGTTGTTGAAGATGCCAACGAACCACATGAATGTTGGAAAGTTGATGATAATGTTATATTTTAAAAAAATCCCCCCTTCCAAACTTAATCTAATTAGCTCACTTTTAAAAAAATTACTTTATGTGACCCACTTTTATAAATAAGTGAAAGTCACTTTTACAATGGTCCTTCATGAGCTATCCACTAAATTGTAACTTAAATAAAAGATAAAGTGACTTTAGAATTAGAAATGACTCACTTTTTATAAGGGGTGAGAACACTTTTACATAAAATAACTTTAAAATATAAGTTACATGTGTTTTTTGAAAAAGTAACTCAACAAAAAAAATTTGAACCCAAGACCTCTATTCTCATAAAGTAACTTTAGACTAAGTGAGAGCTAGTTCAAAAATTTAGTAACTGTTGGAAAGGAGAAAGGGGTTTTTCTTTTCTTTTCTTTTTTTGCTCAACAAAGCTTTGAGGCACGTGCTTACTTGAAAACCCCTTTTTTGCCTACAAAATTAGAAAACAACCACACAAACCAAACAAACAACCAAACGTATGCAAGTCTTATGGCTTAAAGTTAGATTTGGGGTTAGTCCTCTAGAAACTAGATATTTTCCTCAATGTTTCTGATTTTCCGAGATCACACTCAGGCGCAACAGAAAAGAGCATACACATGAGAAAAATCTTTTTTCTGTTTTTGGTTTGCTCAGATCGCATAGAGTCTGACGGCAAAGAGCATACGCAGAAATCAAAAGTATAGATCCGATAACAAAAAAATTATAGATGACTATAAACCGAAATAAACAGAGAGATAAATAACTATAACTGCAAATAAAGACTATGTCCCTCCAGATTTTAAAAATGACGTAGCTAGGAGTACCAGAAACCTTTTCGCGTGAAATGAAAGGGTTTCCTCACTGGAACAGATACTCCCAACAAAATAGAGCAGTCCTCTCAGCCCGAAAGCGGTCAGAAACAGTAGATCTAGGAAACGACAATCAGATGGAGATGTACTAGCTTCGGATTTGAATCACCAACAGAAGCGGCCCGCAAAATGCTCTGATACAATGTAGGAATTTACAGGATAAGTTCCTTATACTGAACATCAAAGGACACCACTCACAAACAGATCACAGATCAGTACACCAATATTCTTGACATGGTTAAAACCCTCAAAGATGGAAACAGTCCATAGCCTGAGCCAACGCGACCACTTCAGGCAATATTATTAATATAAAAGAAAGAAAATTTACATAAGCTTCTCTCATAAACAATCTCCGACAAATGACCCTCCATGCTCTTTAAATAAAGATCAAGGACCAATCGAGTGTTAAACCACAGATCAAGTGTCGGTAATACCAAGGAAAGAATGAACCATCGGATCACTTCATGTCTAGAACATATCATCACCATCAAATTGTAAGTTACAAAAAGTACATACTAAAGAAACACACCTTACCTAACTATACACTAGACAAAGTTATACTTAATTAATTCCTATGTCTCGGAATATCCTAACAAGTTGGATATGTTCTATTACATGTAAGTATATGCCTTTAATGATATTCTTGTTTTACTTTGTCATATACATTGGATTGGTATTTTCACTATTTTTAGAGCTAATTGTTGCATGCAATTGCTGCTTAAATTGTGGAATTTTGTCTTTATATAGCATCTCTAATGTATGGGCCATGTAATTTGAATGAAACCTCCTAGGGATAATTCTATCAACGAATTCATCTTAATAAGCCATCACCTTTTGCAAATCAAAGTTTAAAAGCTGCAAGGTTGCTTCCCTTTGCCCCAGAAGGCTAACGAGGTAGTCTCGAGGCCTCCTTGACAAAGAAACAAACTCCTCATTCATATTTATCATAGACTCCATTCTCCCAAGACTAAGGCATTGATCTACCAAGAGGTGGTCACCCAAAATCAATTCTTTCTCACATTTTCCTAGGTCTAGCTGCGTTGGGTCAACTTGGGCATCATTTTTCGGACAAAATAGCCCTCCAAAAAGTTCGACCTCCTAGCAACACCTGCACTGGTGTTTCCTCAAGGACTCCTCCAATTCGGAAGCCAATCCGACGGTGGATTTGAGAGAAAATCCAAGCCCTAAATTCCAGATCAAGCTTTGCCCTAGTATCCCCAAAGCTAGTGCCTCATAGGATCAAATCAACACCTTTAAGTGAAAATCCTTTCTTTGATCCTTTCCCCATCCTTGTATGGGTTAAGAATATTATTGGTGGCTACACTCTTACCTCCTAACATAGGTTGGGTCCACGTGGTCCTGTGTGGTCCCATTCCTTTGAAAAGACAATTCTTCAAGAACAATCTGGGATATCAATTTCAATAAATATTTTAGGGATTGGGAAACTCCTTCACAAGTCATATTCCCTTGGCCTAACTCTCAAATCTTCCCATCTTTCTCTTAGAAGACATTGTACCTTGCTTCGAAAGCAAGCAAGCTCTATTCTTCAACCTCTTTTCGAAAGGGATTATTGGGGTCAATCTATATCCACTTGTTCATTTATCTTCATTTGTGACTCCATATATACTGAGACTCCTCCCGTCAGTGAAAGACCGTAAATAGTAGGGAGTCTTAGCTAAGATGACAATGGGCTAAATCTCCATTTGTCTCCCTTGGTCTAGCATTTTCCCTTTAGGGATCCCCTTTAGGTCCCCTGCTAGTTTGAGTGGTAAGACGCCCTAGATGAGCCCCCTCCATCATTAAGGGACCCATGATTGTCCCAACCCTTGGTGGCTGTTGGAATTTCTAAGTCTAACCCATTACAAACCGTTCATGTACTTTCTAATTTATTTCTGACTACTTGTTCTGATTAATTAACAAGTTATTTACATGTAAATGCTAAAAATAAATACAAGTACATGTTCAACACATTACAGATCATCAACTAAAGGAAACAAAACAGGCACACAAGTGACATCGTTGTTTTTGGACCAATGTCCCCAGAAAAACACAATGTGGTAAAACCGATGCAGCTATCTGAGGATTTTAATTATTATGCAGTTTTCATAATACAATCTAGGTGCCAAAATCGGCAAACCCAACAGAGAATAATCTCGGTAGTAGTACCTCTCAGTCGAAGACAAATGTTCCAGCCGAAACCCCGGATAAACACTGTGACAGCTCCTAGCTCCAATCTGCTCCATGAAAACCCCAGCGTCTGCCTCTAGGGACTGCGTCAGCCCTTCCCGGCCCAACGTCAACCTAGTGTCAGTGTAATAACCCCTATGTCAACCTTTGGAGGCACTGCGTCAACCTCTAGAGCCTCTGCATCACCCGCGCAAGCTCTCTAAGGCACTGCGCAGCTCCTGGGTGCCTCTGCGTGGACCCTAGCTGGCTCTACGTGGCCTCTAGCTGGCTCTACGTCTCTCTCTCCCGGCTTCTGCGCTGATTCTCCCGGTACCCTCTCTGCCTCTCTGCTTCTGTACTCATTGCCCCTCAGCTGCAACTCTGATCATTCTTTCGACTTCCTCAGCAAACACTACCCCAAAAAATCGAAATCTTGATCAACTCGGTGTGTTCTACAAGTGACCCTCAAGCCTCCTTTTATACTTTTCTCGTTGACAATTCAATGGCCGAGATTAAGTCCCTAATCAACAGCTAAGATTAATTCTGGCTTGATCCATGACTTTTGGACCATTCTAACACAGTTTTATATTAATACAATTTAATATTTTATTTTCCCTAAGATTAGACTTAGGGACTCCATTAAAAATATTAATTATTTCAATATCTCTCAAGCTATTTAGAATCTGCCCAAACCATTTCTGGGTATTGGAGATCTCATGTGCCTTAGCCTCTCCACCAAGTTTCGAGGCTAGAGCACATCCAATGCTACCCAAAATCAACAATCCCTCTTAGCGAGGACTGTGCTCTAGTAATACTCCTAACTGAGCATCACCTTGATCATCTGTCATCAATCCTTATGCTGATACTAGGCCTGCTGCCCATCATCCTTTGAAGTTGTTGCATCAAGCACTGCTACCCATGTCCCTGCCATTGCCATTGTTGCATCTGTACAGCAACTCCCTCTGCATCCATGCTGCTATCCATGGCTCTGCCACTGCTGCATCTGAATTGCAATCCCTCTCATCATGCTGCATCGTGTTCCCCATAGCAATGCCACTTCTAACTGTTGCACTGCAACTCAGTTACTGAGAAGTAAGCAACTGATCTCCCAACTCTGACATCTCCGTTAGGCTAAAAACACTCCTAATGTTGAAGCTCCCTCTATCACTGACAAGTGCTCCCTCTCTGACCTCTGTGTTGCTGCAACAACATTGTGCATCTCGCACTGCTGCCTCACGCTATCCTGGGACTCCTGCACTGTAGCTCCCTCTGTCGCTCCATCTGCATCCGTCTCTATCGACATTCGCCAGTCCTGCTACTCCTCTTCAGGGCTCCCGTACCAAGGTACAATCCAAGAGGTTGGGTACATCGAGAATCCTGCCCCTCATCACCTGTAGTCCATCTGACTACAACTCAATGTCTCCCCACTTCCGCTCAAGTGGTGTGTGAGCACTCATGGCACAGTCATCATCTGTCTCCAATTCCTTCGCCGCACTTGCTGGTGCAGCCTTCGTCTCGGAAGCCTCTCCCTTGCTCTTCTTTCTCAGACACTGCCTCGCATAGTGACCCAGTTCCCCACAGTTGCAGCATTTGACCTTGGAGAGGTCCTCCTTCTGTTTCTCCTGCTTTCCCTCAGATGCTAGGGCAACATCCTCCTCTTCCTCCTTGATTATGATCCCCTTGTCACTGCTTCCCACCTTGCTTAGCCTTCTGATCTCTTCTTGGTGAAAAGTCGCCCACATTTCCTCCCAATTTGGAAGGGTCGCCCTGCCCAGTATGCTCTGGACAAACACCTCCCAGTCTTCTAAGACCGCGTTCAGGGTTGTTCTCACGATCAATTCTTGATCCAGCGTGGCTCCTATGGACGTTAGCTAATCCCGAATCTCCTTCAATAGACCAAGGAAGGGGTCGATATGTTCTCCCTTCTGCATCTGGTATGACCACAGCTAATTTTCTAGTAGCATCTTCCTCTGCACGGAAGTATGTTGATACAACTTCTTTAGGGCCTCCCACATCTCATTTGTCGTATTCTTCTCGGCCATGTGTGGTATTGCATGGTCCTTGACCCCGTCAAGCATGATGCTCTTGGCCCTTGCCATTGCATCCTCGTACTTATTGTTATCAGTCGGGTCAACTGGGATTGCTATTGTCCTCAAGACGAATTGCTTGAAAGGGTTCCTGTCTAGAACGGATAAGATTTTGGCCTTCTAGACTACGAAGTTTGAGGCTCCGTCCAGTCTATCCTAATCTCTTACCCCGTTCACTGCCATCTCATTGCTCCTCTACTTCCCTTCTGGAATTTCTTGGTGTGACTCCCTCAGAGCCTCGATTTCCCTCCTGGAAACCCCTCTGCCAATGTCGAGATGCCCCCACTCCAATCCTTAATGCAGTTACACCGTTGATCTAGATTTCTTGGCTAGAAATCCTCGGTAGCAAATCCCTCCTCCTTGGTCTTGCCCTGTTAGGTATTTTTCTGACTTCAGTACCCCACCAGCTTCACTCTGCAACTTACCCACAGCCTCCTAAGCCCCAGCAAACTGAAGGTTAGAGCTTCTAAGCTCTGCGCAATCTCGACACCAGCAAAATTCGTACCTCCTAGCTATGCGTGTCAATCCTTCCTTATTGAGAAAGATGACCAAGCACTGCGTAGGTCGAGTTTACTCCCCTCTGCCACAGCGTTGATCCTCTTCCCGACTCAAACTTGATGACGCAGGCACTGCGTCACCCTTCCTTGCCGCTTCTCTACTAGGAACAACCTCTGTCACTCGGGACAGCTATTTTCTGCTGCTGCTGCTTTGCTCGGTCGATGTCTGCAGTTCTCCTGTGATCTACAACCACACTATGATACTATGTTAGAATTTCTAAGTCAACTGTTAGAAACCCTTCATGTACTTGTATTTATTTTCAGTATTTACATGGTAAATAACTTGTTAATTAATCAAAACAAGTAGGTAGAAATAAATCAGAAAAGTACATGAAGAGTTTCTAACTAATACCATGTTGGAATTTCCAAGTCTAACAGTTAGAAACCCTTCATGTACTTGTATTTATTTTCAGTATTTACATGGTAAATAACTTGTTAACTAATCAGAACAAGTAGGTAGAAATAAATTAGAAAAGTACATGAAGGGTTTCTAATAGTTAGACTTAGAAATTCCAACAGTGGGCAATGAATTGCCCTACCTTAAAGGGGTATTCACTATTATATATTACACAACAAGCTCTCATCCCCTAGAGTCTCGAGCAGTTATGAAGAAAAATCAATCAAAGGCAAAAGGAATATGAAGAAGGGTGGAAAAACAAAGGTTACGGTAACTCATGTACCATGATTTCCTCCCTCCTACACTCATATATCAAGGTGTGGGCTTCCCTTATTGTAGCTACCTTTGTACCATGACATGTGGTCTGGACGATTCCCTTGATCCCCACTTTGTTCCATTACTATATCATTCGCCACCTACCACTTTAAGGATGTAACATGGACATGCTACCCCCCCCTTTAAACGTTGAAACCACCTAATAGGGTCCTTGATTAACCTCCTTATTGAGCTTGTAGACACTTGGACATGCCAAAGCCCACTATGGAAGGGCATGCCACCATGAAATGCCCCATTGATTCCATGACTTGCAAACTCTTTTACTTGATTATTCTAATGATTTCTTGTATTGGAGAGCAAGGGGAAGTATTAGATCTTATGCGGGATTGCAAGTGGGTCTCCATTTGGGGATTGGTCTCCCTATATGGGACCCTAACCCTCCAGAGGGCCACACTGGCACCTATAGGGTGAGCGTTGAGAGCCATGGGCTTCCACCATAGCAGATCTTCATGGATCCCCAACACCACTCATTGATTGCTCGTGTTCCACCTTTTGGATGAGGATGATGCACTTGGTTCACCATGCCCAGCCAGCTCCACACTTGCACAATACACTTGGCAGATGATTTGGGATCCAGATGAGGGCTTATGAAATCATCTTAGCCCCTTACATATGGTTTACATGCATTTTCAATCCACTTGGAGACACATGAGGATGTCCTTGTGCCCCTCACACCCACTTGGGGGCACCAGAAGGATATGCTTGGAAACAAGGGGCCAACCCCTTGTCCATTATGTTTGAGGCCATTCTCACATCATGGCACACTCTGGACTTCATTAAGCCTCCTCAAAGGCCCGACAACTCACTTTATTGATCATTCTACCCTCTTAAGAGGCTCATTATTGTGCTATTGAGCAATCTTGGTGGGCTTGTCACCAATGGATGTTATTATTGCACATTATTTTATTATTTGGGGCACAATTAGGTCAAATTAGGCAAATCAAACTCATTAATGATTGTATAAATACAATTGAGGTTATTCATTTGATCATCACCACTTGAATTGGATTAGTAATAAGTATCTCTTATGAGATTTTTGCACTTTTTGCTAGCTAAACTTTTGGAGCTTTTTTCATGCAGCATGATGTTTGGATTTTTGCTATTGTCTTTGGAGCTTCTTTCTAATGTGAAGTTGATGAATGGATATACTCTCTCTCTCATGTATGTCAAATTATGATGATATTCTTGGCATTTTATTGGTTTATTGCATGTTATGATTATCATTATTCTTGTATGGGTTAAAGTAAATGCGAAATTCTTCTAGTAACCTTGAATAAGTGATTTAATGCATGTGTTGTTGACGAGAGTGGTTGAATGTTCCTAGAGGCACCTCTTAGGCTGAAAGACCTCGAAACTTCATCTCTTTGGAAAATTTTAAGTATAAATCCCTATTGACCTAGTTGTTACCCTTGGAGAGGCTATAAAAGATCAATTAGGGCTTTTTAGCAAAGCAAAATTCTCGAGCTATGTGTATCTTGCCTCCATTAGGCCCAAGCAATAAGGCATTGATCCTCGTATGCCTTCGTGATCAAATTTCCCTCTCTTTTCTTCACTTTTCCCAATTCTAGGCCCAACCCTAAAAGGTCTCATAGGGCATCACAAAAAATCTTTTTTAGCCATACAAACACCTTAAAAATTGGTCCACCACTTCATTGGCGTCTTCTTAAGGGGTCCTCCAAATTTGAGCACAATACGACAATGGAATCCTAAGATATCGTAAGCCCTAGCTCGGAGATCATTTCTCTCCCTAGGCTAATTTTGGGTTAGTGTCTTCACTTGGATCATTGCATTCAAATTTCAAAAGAAAATTAGTTCTTTGATCTTATTTTCTTCCCTAATTACGTCAAGCCCCTCTTTGGTCGATCAACTCCATACCCTTAACCTAGTTTGGGTCTGTTGTCGCACAGATTATTTGGGCAGTGTGACAACGCTCAGACCGGGGGTTATCACCCTGATCCTCGATCTCTTTGTTTAAGCCATCTCCCGAAGCTAAGGGGGGTAGACCCTATGGGATAAAGGAAGACCAACTATGGACCAGTTGGGTTGGGAGACACAACAAGGCAATTTAGCACCTGATTGATTTTAGAAATTAATGTACCAGTGCCTTATGGAGTTAATGATTAAATGATTATTTATTAAATGTTGCAGAAATATGAACCTTGTAAAACAATCATTTATCATCAAATATCTCAAGCAATACAAGCTATTCAATAAACTCACAACGCTTTAATAATGATCCAGCAATTAAATTTTTAAAGATTGAATGCTTTAAACAACCATACAATTTAAATGCTAACCAATTACCACTTTCATATAGCTAACTTCAATAAACATTTAAGTGCAATTAACTATAAAGAAGTGGAACATAGATACCACAAAAGTCACCAAAAGAAATGAATTTTCAATTTTTAGTTAAACTTTTCAAAAAAATTATATATTTTTATATTTTTATAAAATTCTAAACTTAAAATAAAACTAAACTAAAAAATAAAATTTAAATCTAAACTGAAGCCCCAAAAATAAAAAATAAAAAGGAACCCTTTTTTTTAAAACCTTTTATGATTTTCTTTTTTTTAAATACTATTAAAATCATGAAACAAAATCAAATAAATCTAACTCCACCCTAACTATACGTGAACTAAAACAATCTAATCTAAAAAAATAAATAAATCTAATTCAAAACCTAAAACCTAATGGTATCAATGAAGAGAAAAAAAAGAAATTGAAATGCTTTGAAATCTTTTCTTTTGTTTTTATTGTGTTTGTTTTTGCAGGTGGTCGATGCGAGGAGGGTAGCAACTGCGGAATAGCAGCTCGACGGATTTGCAGCAGTGATGGACAAAAAGTAGACTACTAGCAGCGTGGGAGAGATATCCGCCAACAGCGGCGTGGAGGGGGCCAAGTATTTGAGCAGCGATTTAAGTTTGGACGCATGAAAGTTGTGAACAGCGTTGCGGTTTGCAGATTTGATAGACGAGAGGGATAGACGCAGACAAAGAAGCAATGCAGGCCTGGGAGGGAGCAGCACGAGGAATGTAGGTTTAATGCTATTTTTGCAGATGCTTGGAGTATCGATGAACTACGTGAGAGATGAAGGCTTTAAGTCTTGTTTGCAGATGCGAGAATTTGGCAGGATTTTGGACGCACGATGGTGGAGATGCTACTGGATCGGCAGCATGAAGAATGAGTGGAGGATAAGGGAATACGCTAGTGCAGGTCGCAGAAGGAGGGAAGAGCGAAACAGCAGAAAAGCTCTTTGTTCGCACATTGCATGAAGAATTGCAGGTGGATGCAGAGAATAGGAAAGCTGGAAGGGAAAGCTAGCCACAGGGAGAAAGAAATCACGCGTGAAGGAAGAGATGGACAGCGTAATGATGGACACGTGAGGGTTATGGAGCGTTTGTTTTGCAGGAAGGGATTGTGGAATGTAAGATGTGATGCAGCGTGGAGGAAATATGACAACAGCAAAAACCCTTAATGAAATTTTTTGAAAATAACTTTGCTGGACAATAAACAAAATGGAAGATTGCTGCCAAATAAAACCCCAAAAAATTCTCCAGATTTGGACACGATCTGAGATCATGGACTGCAAAACAATGCACCTGCAAAAGCTAGTTCTGAGGCCAGATCTTGCCCTCCAGGGTCTAGATCTGGCTTCAAAATCAAATTTCGACTTCGGATCTGCAACCTGCAACATGTTCCTAAAAACAATGAAAACAAATAGCCAGAACCTGAAAATCCAAAAAATAAATGAAACCCTAAAAACCCTAAGAACCAGCTAAATAATTACAGTATTTACAAACTAAAGGCTCTAGGTAGCCAGATTTATCAGTATGCCACAAAAAATATTTTCAGAATTTTAATTTTAACGTGAGATGCTTCAGAAAACCCTTCATGCATTCATAAGAAAAATTCAAATGATAAGCATGGGATTAAAACTCGTTGGGCTCTTCAAAAATTGCAATTCGGGAGTTGGCTGGTTCAGCCGAGAACTTCCCCGAACGCCTGGTAATCTTAAAAAAAAAAATTCCTGCACAGCGTAAATCAACCATTAACGAAGGAGAAAATGATACTAAAATCCAAATGTAATGGAGATACCTACCATCATATCCAGAAATTTAACTACCATTCAAACCCTAGTGACTAAACAAGATACCTGTGTTTAAAATCACTCTTCATCAAGCTATCATCAATGGCTGAAAATAAATTTATGCAGAAAAATAAAACATCTTACATCAATTCCAGAAGAGTAACACCAACGAGATTTCAATCCCAAAGTCTTTCTTTATTGCACAAAAAAAATGACTACAAGAGAGCTTTCTTTAGCACACGACTCTAAGATCGAATGATCTCAAATGACCCCTCATACCATATTTAAAGGAAAAAATCCCAACGGAGTGATCCATGTCAAACTAATCTCGACCGTCGATGAGGATCAAAATCTCTTTTAATCTCATCCGTCGAAATTCTAAATGCATTTTAACATATTAAAAAATTAAAACTTTGCATTTATTTTCTCAAAACTTTGACTTATAATTATTTTATTATTTTATTTTATTTTTTTATTTTTTAGTTATTTTTTAATTTTATTATTTTATTATTTTTTATTATTTATATCTTTTATTATTTTTACTATACCCTCGAACTTAGCCTTTGGGAAAAGTCACCTAGGACCTAGAACTTATGAGGGGATAAAACATTTTCTAACCCTCAAGACACTTTACATCATGACTTTTACAATTTTACTTCTCAAGGGGGAAAACCCATTTGACATAGATCCTCATAGACCACCTAGTTCTGCGACACAAATATAATCTAGCAGATCAAGCAATTTGTAATAACCTAACCAAATAGTTAGAATTATTTCCAAATTATTTTTACATAGACTCGAAGCACACTAGAATTCCCCTCAGATTCTAATGACAAAATTCATTTCGGCTGAAGGAAAACTTTGCTGACCATGGGTCGGTGAGACGAAAAACCTTCCGGAACGTAGATCATCACTAGAAAATTAGCTTTGCCTAGGCAATTTACATACGACCCAGATCTGCTAAGATTATTTACAATTTACGCATGTAGACTGGGTTTACAACATAACATGATCAAGCTGATGATGACAATCGAATGGCACGGACACATCGATCAAGTGCTATCCCTTTTGTGGAAAAAAGGGGGTATACTGCTATGGGTAGTTAACACATAGTGGTCAACATCTGGCTCTACTTGGGAACACGTTGCTGCATTGTAGGAATGTGAGAATCCAGAATCTGCATCCACGCAACACACAATAAAACATAAGTAGCGTCCATCCAAAAATCATCATATAACATTGAGCACAGGAAAGATATAAGCTCTTCATTTATTAACTATTTAGTAACAAGAAAAGTAAATCTAATCCTAAAACAGAAATAAAATGCTGATAAAACAAGGAGCAGGGTTAGAAATACAGAGGATGCCCCATGGCATCAGATGTGTTCAATATAGTGTATACTGATCATTTGCCTGCTTTTAGGCAAATTTGTCGGCTACTTGTCGGATGTGCCATGTACAATTCTACATACAGTAGGACTTTTTCCTATCCGAAAATCAAGTTGCTCACGGCCATCTGATGTATCAAATATTCTTATCGTTCTCTTTCTTTTGCGTTTCTTCTTCGTGGCAGGTTACATCACTGATGATGTGGAACATTCTGCTTCAAAACCCTTAAATGAAGTATGTAAGATATGTGTGATATGTCTTTCTTCATTTTGCATATGATCTTTATCATTTTTAATTTTATCTGGATCACCTTCAATTAACCACTTTTCAATCGAACCAATGACCTCCTCATAATAAGATAAAGCTTGTTGCAGCAAATAAGGAGGCTTCTGATCTGTCGATGTTTCCTGGTTTTTTCATCCTCTGACCGCTGTTGAAATTTTTGTACCTGTATTGTAATGGCATCCATCTAGCTAGAGTGTTCAACCTTCATAGCACTGATTTCCCTGGCATGGTCTTCTTCCATATCTTTTATTGCATAATCCTTCTTCTCCTTTATGGTCATCAAGCAATGTTGCATAGAGTTTATCTCTTTCTTATGATTTTTTTGCATGGTAGCCAACTAATTATTATAATCGAATGTCATGATAGTCATTTCTTCCTCCATAGTTAATAACTTGTTTTGCATAGAATTAATTTCCCTAACATGATTAGCTTTCATGGTTTCCATTCCCTTATCTCGCTTTTCCGGGTGGGTGTAAAAAGTTCTCATATCATTAGCGTAATTAGTTTGATTGATCTCCATATTTTTTACCAACCGCATTAGTTCTTGTATAATTTGCTTCTGATTTTCCCTTTAATTGTCAACACTGATTTTACAATTTGTCCCTGCTTTTCCACTATCATGGATTTGATCTGCAATGGTACAGGTGGATGGCACATTCTCATATCAAGAATTGTCTTGAAATCTTTCATCGAAAGTTGGAACTTTTATAAGATTACTTTCATTCTGTTGCACAATTTTAGGGGCGCAAGGCAAGCTATCTTGATAACCATATCTATCTTTAAAAGCATTGACAATGTCTTGTAAAGAAGTGAAAAAATCTTCACAACAATTATTAAACCATTTCAAAGCATCACCCTCTAAAGAAAGGAAAAATAAACGCATTTTGACATCTTCATGATCATACTGAGGAGGTCTACAATATATGATCATTGTACGAGTAAACCTGCCTAGATGCTTTCTAACAGTGACTGAATCACCACTCGAGAACGAAGGTAATTTAGAAATGGTCACTTCCAGAATATCATGGAGAACATCAGTAAAATGACATGGGGTAAACGTATAATCCATGAAGAATAATGAGAGATCAAATGGATGATAGAAAGAGATCTCTGCTCAAGAAAATCAAGAGATCAAAGAAGTAGAGTCGCCACTTGAACAATGAATCTAATTCTAGGATCCAAAAAGCAACAAACAAGCAAATATGAGGGAGGCTTCTTGCCTGGGAAAAATAAAAGAAATGGAGTCGCCACCCAAACAAGAAATGAACTAAAGAGTAGTTGTTGATATGATGAAAAATAAGGCGATGAAAAGATCAAATGACACCAAAGAACGTTGACTTTGCCAACTCAAATGAAAAGATTCCAGATTCCAGATTCCAGCTGAAAGAGAAGAATGAAGATGAAATGTCGTTGAAACGCTAGGGACAGAAAAACTCTATGCCTGGCAACGGCGCCAAAAAATGTTGTCATTGTCAGTTGGAATGAAAAGATGACAAATGAGAAGATGAATAAGGAAATGTCATTGAAATGTCGAGAATAAAGTATCCCCGGCAACGGCGCCAAAAAATGTTGTCGCACAGATTGTCTGGGCAGCGCGACAACGCTCAGACCGGGGGATGTCACCCTGATCCCCAATCTCTCCATTTAAGCCGTCTCCCGAGGCTAAGCAGGGTAGACCCTATGGGATAAAGGAAAACCAACTATGGACTAGTTGGGTTGGGAGACACAACAAGGCAATTTAACACCTGATTGATTTTAGAAATTAATGTACCAATGCCTTATGGAGTTAACGATTAAATGATTATTTATTAAATGTTGTAGAAACCTTGTAAAACAATCATTTATCATCAAATATCTCAAGCAATACAAGTTATTCAATAAACTCACAACACTTTGATAATGATCCAGCAATTAAATTTCTAAAAATTGAATGCTTTAAACAACCATACAATTTAAATGCTAACCAATTACCACTTTCATATAGCTAACTTCAATAAACATTTAAGTGCATTTAACTGTACAGAAGTGGAACACAGATACCACAAAAGTCACCAAAGAAATGAATTTTCAATTTTTAGTTAAACTTAGAAGAAGGAAACAAAAAAACAAAAAAATTATATATCTTTATATTTTTATAAAATTCTAAACTTAAAATAAAACAAAACTAAAAAATAAAATTTAAATCTAAATTAAAGCCCAAAAAATAAAAATAAATAAAAAGGAACCTTTTATTTTAAAACCATTTATGATTTTTTTTTAAATACTATTAGAATCATGAAACAAAATAAAATAAATCTAACTCTACCCTAACTATACGTGAACTAAAACAATCTAATCTAAAAATTAAATAAATCTAATTCAAAACCTAAAACCTAATCATATCAATGAAGAGAAAAAAGAAATCGAAATGCTTTGAAATTTTTTTTATTTTTTTTTGCAGGTGGTCGACGTGAGGAGGGTAGTGACTGCGGAATAGCAGCTCGACGAATTTGCAGCAGTGATGGACAGAAAGGACACTGCTAGCAGCGTGGGAGAGATATCCGCCAACAGCTGTGCAGAGGGGGCCAAGTAGCTGAGCATCGATTTAAGGTTGGACGGATGAAAGTTGAGAACAGCGTTGCAGCTTGCAAATTTGATAGACGAGAGGGATAGACGCGGACAAAGGAGCAATGCAGGTCTAGCAGGGACCAGCATGAGGAATGCAGCTTTAATGTTATGTTCAGTGTTGATAATAATGGTATCGGGAAAATATCGGCGAGGGTCCAAAAAATATCTTATCGGCAATATCGGCGAAAATATCGGCAAATATCGGCAAGCATAAAAAATAAATTTTTCAAATTTTTAAATATAGCCGATATTTTGCCGATATTTTCAAAATATCGCGATATTTTGCCGATATTTGCCGATATTTTGAAAATATCGCGATATTTTCTCGGTGATATATCGTTTTGCCGAAAATATCGCGATATTTTCGAATATCGTCAATATTATCAACAGTGGTTATGTTTGCAGATGCTTGGAGTATTGATGAACTGCGTGAGAGATGGGGGCTTTAAGTCTTGTTTGCAGATGCAAGAATTTGATAGGATTTTGGACGCGCAATGGTGGAGATGCTGCTGGATTAGTAGCGTGAAGACTGCGTGGAGGATAAGGGAATACGCTGGTCCAGGCCCGCGCAAGGAGGGAAGAGCGAAACAGCAGAGAGGCTATGTGCTACGAGTTTGGCTCTTTGTTCGCAGGTTGCATGAAGAATTGTAGGTGGACGCAGAGAATAGGAGAGCTGGAAGGGAAAGCTAGCCGCAGGGAGAAAGCAATCACGCGTGATGGAAGAGATGGACAGCGTAATGATGGACGCGTGCGGGTTATGGAGCGTTTGTTTTGCAGGAAGGGATTGTGGAATGTAAGATGTGATGCAGCGTGGAGGAAATATGACAACAGCGAAAACCCTTGATGAAATTTTTTGAAAATAACTTTGCTGGACAGTAAACAAAATGGAAGATTGCTGCCAAATAAAACCCCAAAAATTTCTCCAGATTCGGACACGATCTGAGATCCTAGGTAGCCAGATTTATCAGTATGCCACAAAAAAATATTTTCAGAATTTTAATCTTAACGTGAGATGCTTCAGAAAACCCTTCATGCATTCATAAGAAAAATTCAAATGATAAGCCTGGGATTAAAACTGGCTGGGCTCTTCAGAAATTGCAATCTGGGAGTTGGTTGGTTCAGCCAAGAACTTCCCCGAACGCCTAGTAATCTTAAAAAAAGGATTTCTGGCATAGCTTAAATCAACCATTAACTAAGAAGGAGAAAAAGATACTAAAATCCAAATGTAATGGAGATACCTGCCATCATATCCAGAAATTCAACTACCATTCAAACCCTAGCGACTAAACAAGATACCTGTTAGGGTCCCACCCTAACCCCCTTATTTATGTAATGGGATCACGTCATAGTCAAGAGTCAATAAAGCCCATATTAATAATTGTAAGTGGTTAATCCGCAATTAATAATGGAACCACA